>CAODLS010395302.1:0-18674 GCA_948243855.1 Flueggea neowawraea
AAAATTAATTAGTGTCTATCAAATTAGGACGGAGAGAGTATATGCTAACAAGATTGGCAAAAAGCACATGCACTTTATCACTCTATCTTTATTAACTAGCTAGGAGAGGCATGATCATTTATATTGTGATATTGACTGTTAACTTCCACCTTGAGACAAAATTGGAAATTGATTTACACATCCATGGAGAATGAGTTTAACATAGACTGATTCTTTATGTCTTGAGCAAGACTATTATGCGTATCCGAGCTTAGATATACCAGAGATTCCATCAAAACTAAAGTCGCATATATACATATTTAGTAACAAGAGACTTTCTATGTGTACATGCATTAATTTCTTTTAGTATCTATACATGCTTGTAAGAGAACACGTACCATTTATCATAGAAGGCACAGAAAACAGCGCATTCAAACCAGTGTCGCACCGTATAAGCATAGCAGCTAGCTTAGAGTTGATCAAATTGTTCCCGACATAAACTCGGTCTGACCAAATCCATTGAAACTCGTAAGAGACTTCAAGTCACACAGAAACCAGCTAGTTAGAAAACCTTTGCTTAAAAATAACTATATATCAACAAAGCAGGCATGACAAAAACATACAACTCACACAACTTATATTTAGGGTTTCAATTTCTTCCTCAGATTCAAATAACATATTGCTACAAATCTTCTATACCGTTCATGTACAACCACATTATACCGGTCCCTGATAATCCATTTCATTAACAAAACCACATTCTTGAAGCATTAATTTTTGTTGCATCGCTTGATCACTACAGTTTGGCTCGACTTGTGGAGGATAAACCAAAGAGCTCATTTCATCCAAGCAGTGATTGATTGTACCTAATTCAGAAGTTGCACTCATTAAACTGTTCACCATATCTTCCCCCACTAAGAACTCCAACCCATCCAACTTTTGCTCGCCATTATTATTCACCATTTCCTCAAACCCTGTAGGAACATAAATGTTTTGTCCTTGCAATGTTTGTAAATCAACAGCTCCACCTCCACTGAACTCGTGATGCCTGAAAACCGGATTATAATTTAAGCCCTCCATTGAAGCTGAAGAAGGGATTTTGTTGCTGCACTGATCATAAAGTGGCTGAGTATTTGATATGTTATGATCAGTTGGGAATAATTGAGGAATACTGGTGGAGTTGTGAATTAACTGATCATCATCATTGGAAAATCTTCCTCCAAGCTTGATAAGCAACTTCCTGATTGAAGCATGATCGTTGAACCGATGTTGTTGGTTTGAGAAAGGAATTGGAGCCAACACATGCAACTCCGGCCAATAAGGGGTTTGATTGTTGTTGTTATTGTTGTTAGGAACTGAAGATGAAACCATAGAGTGGTTTACGTTTCCTCTCTTCAGACCATTAGTACCTCTGCGAGCGTTTTCTTTTCGCTGCTTACCTAGAAACTTTTTCTTCAGCCTTGTGTTCCAATAATTTTTGATGTCATTATCAGTTCTTCCTGGCAATTGAGCCGCAATGATCGACCATCTGTTATTTGGCCAAACCAAGGCATGCTTAGAGTTATGGTGGTTAGAATGTTCAAATAAACATATACAGTAATTACCTGCTTCCGATAGTAATGTAAAGGCTGCAAATTAGGTTATCTTCTTCTTCAGAGAAACCTCCATGCTTAATATTGGGTCGGAGATAATTCAACCACCGAAGCCGGCAGCTTTTGCCACATCTTTTAAGGCCTTAGGCGATCCATTCATAAAACAACAAACCCTCATCAATTAATGTTGCAGATTCATATATACACTCGGATATACAATTTAAATTGTATTAATCAGGTTTATTTTCTAAATTAAGGTAAGAGAAAACATTAATTGAACATAAAGAAACCAGAAAACATAGAAATATTGATTTATATTACCAATTTTTTGAGGCAAAGCAATCCAGTTACCGCCAGTGCCATGTTGCTCAATGTAAGATTTAAGCTTGGCATCTTCTTCAGGTGACCATGGACCTTTCTTGACGTTAGCTTTGTCACAGCAAGGAGCCCTTCCCATACTCTCACTTGAACTCTCTCAGCAGCCTCTTCTGTGTGTGGCAAAGACAACAATAATGAGAGAAAGAGATGAGGGGAGATAGGTCATCACATATAATATGGAGAGTGGAAAGAGACAAACATGGTTGCTAGAATAGTTATATGACTTTTGATGAGGGGTATGACTAAAAACAAAAATAGAAAATAAATTAGAGAAAATGGAATTCCAGACAGAGGAGTAGGGTTTTTCTTCTTGTCTTTCCTAGGGAATCCAGAATCAAATTTCATTTGTTGATTTTATTGGAATTTTAAGTCCAATATATATATCCTTGTCACTCTGTGGGACACACATAAATTGAAAATTCAGACGTGATTTTTAACATTGCCAGTTTCTAATACACTGGAACATTCAAAATTAATTTGGATGCACTAAGCCAGCCAATTAATATGATTCAATAACATTCCACATATATACTTCTTATAAAAATGAAGATTGATCAAAATTGAGTAGTTCAGTTGGTATAAACATCTACATCTAATATCAAAAGATTTTGAATTCAAACATCAAGAACATCCAAATATTTTATAATTATTATAAGGATTCATCTCTACTTTATATGAGTTTCTTTTTTTAAAAATAAAATAAAAATGAAGACGGAAGATTTTGCGAAAACATATATGCGAATATATAGCAAGATATACAGGCCCGACTAGTACCGGATCCAAATGGGATTAAACTAATGATTAATGGGGAATTAAATTACATGCTACGAGTAAAAAAGTGAAAATATTTATAGAATTATGTTTTTTTTAAAAAAAAAGACTATATTTTTAGGTTATACATTCAGTTTTTTATATACTTTTGATTTATGTTTGATTTATATTATATTTTCGAAACAAAAAAAATTAGCACTGTAATTTTATAATCATTTTCACTTTTTTTAGTATTTGCTTAAAATTAAACTCCTTAATTATGTTATACTCGGCTTAAGTGGAATTCACTTTTGGAATATCAAAATATTTTAAAAAACTGAAAAATTGTTATTATTTTAATAGTTATCCACTCTTAGAATAGAAGGGTATGGTAAAATTTCTCAATCAAGAAGAGAAATATATTGGCTTTGAAAGACTACTAATTATATTATTTCACACCACAAATCCTTTTTTTTTCTTTAACTTAAGGGTCACTTTAGATACAAGCGACCCAAATTTGTAATTTATGGCTTCACACGGCCTACTTTCAATATTTTGACAAATTTTTTAAAATTTTGCACATAAGCTACCAATTTTATAAATTACATATTTACAGATTTGTTTAAAACTTGTTTAGAATTTATTTAGAAACTGTTCATTTTTTGAACTTGTTTAAAACTTATTTATATGTTATTTCTTATTTTAAAACTTAAATGTTGTTTATATATTATTGATATCTTATTTATATGTTGTTTATTTTTTATATGTTGATAATAGAGCACAAAAAATAAAATATCAACAATATATAAATAACATTCAATCAATACATAAACAAAAAACAAAATATAAACAAGACGCCTTGAATTTGAAAATACTGAAAAACATTAACAAAAAATCAACAACATACCAACAATATATAAACAAGATTCCGTGAATCGGAAAAATCAAGCACATACGGACAAAATATTGAAAAATGTATTTATAATAAGCATACATTGTCCATACAGAATAAATATTACAAATTTTTCTATGTGTATTGTGTAATTACCACTAAACTAAACAGTAAGCTCATATAAGGAATACCGACATCACGGAGTTGACGGAGGAGTGCTACTCTAGAGCGGATTTAACCTCGCTAATTTGGCTTCTAAGGTGGGTTGGCCATTTCATTTAAAAAAAAAATACCGACATGACGTTGAATTTTATATCTTTGCACACGATCATATCTCTCTGTATGAAAATATAGAAGAAAAAGAACCTCAGTTTTGAAGTCTTCCTAAATAAATTAATATTTCAGGGTAGCCCGACAATTAATTTATTATAATAAATCGTAAATGCGAACGCTAACAAAGATTTGGTTTTCTTCACAACAAACCAGTTTAATATCTATGAGACTATGACGACGTACATGATATATGTGGCCTTACGGAGACTCAAATACGTTGCTTAAAACAGAAACATCAATAATTAGGGGTGCAACGTACATTTTTTGGCTAGAGGCCAAGTGTAATTGATTTACTTGACGTTGTTTAAGGGACTACTGCATAAAAGCTGTCGTTGTATTTTGACTTCCTGGTGGCCACAAAATTAACCAGCACCACGATTTTGAATGAAAATTTTAATATACATTAGACATATATTTCACCTGTAATCCATGGAGAAATTTATGAAATTATTTTATGATAGAGTACTACAAAATTTTCTCCTTAATTCTTTCTCTAGCGCTCCTTTAAAAAACAATGAATTATGATTAAAGAGTTTACAATTTGCTATTTCTTATCAAGTATTATTTAATTATGCTATATATTTAAAGAATTTGAATCTACAATGTTCAAAATTTTTTTTGTTGAATCTACGATTTTACATATTTTTTTAATTCATATGTAGTAATGATGCTTACTACTATTTGAATTATCTTATTAAACTCGATTCCAAATAAGTGTCTCAACTACCTTCTATATATAGGGGTAAATTACACCGGATTTAATTTTTTCCACCCAAATCAATCATAATTAGGTGAACTCTTATATCTACAATAAATTTTTACTTATAAAAAAAATCCACAATAGATTTTATAGAAGAAGAAAAAAGAAACAGCGGTGCATCCATGCAATAATTACAATGTTAATTGATAATTGACTAGGAATACTGTCATTGTACATATGCAAATTTCTATTGATCTTGGGTGGACCACATACATGTTAAAATAAACCATCTTCCTTTGACAATATGACTCCTCGGGACAGCTCGATCCAACTTTCTTTCTTCTCCAGGCTCTATTATATCTTAACTCCTTGAAATAATAAAGTAAAAATAACTAACTAATTCATCAATAAAAAGGAACTAACTAAATATATAGTCAGAAAAATCGAATGCGTTGAATAAGTAATTCAATTCATAACCTCCGAACAATTGGTGGTGTTTAAATGTACAAATTAGTCAGATGATTTAAATCGGTTTGTGTACTCTAATTTATGAGGTGTGGTTGAGCTGAAGAATAAGCATTGATTTAGTTGTTAGATTTTGAATTTAAACCTCGCAAAATGCACCTACAAGACAATTTTTAAAATACGCAAGATTGAATATTTAGAGGTGCCCTTTAATTAATCACACACAAAAAATTTGACACCCATAATTTGAAGAACTATGGAGAAGTTCCCCTCATAAAAAAAAATGTTTATTATTAAGAATATTGATAGATTCGACTTACATGGTTTTATCTAATTATAATAAGTGGTGTGTAGAATAAAAGGTGACAAAATCTAACTTGGTTAGTGCCATTCTTTTACATATTTGAGTTAATTTAATGCACATTTCTCTTTCAATCAAGAAATCAATAGTAGGAATTTCATTCTTCTTAATTAAGGTATGGCTGGTATTGATCAGGATAATACATCCGAAAATTAATAGTCCGTATGTGACAAGGGATGCAGATCTAATTCTACCTTGTTGGTCAATAAAGTTGCCATTAAATGTAGCTAGGGTTTGGAGGTAAGGGTACATGCACCAAGAGACTTGAGAGTGCACGAGTCCACGATTTGGCGTGACCAAGAGGAAAGTTTTGCCCAAAAAATTATGGCTTATATAAAGTCCCTTCGTGCGTCCGAATGCCCTAGTTTAACTTCCCTGATGGTTGTTACATGGTTGTTTTGACATGAATAATTTGACTATTCTCAGAAATTTGGCAATCGAAGTTTCATGAATAAGTTGACGTCGACAGATTGCGAATCCGATGTAGATGAAAATAACAGAAGCTTTATAAGTGACACGATGCTTTGTTCAGGAAAAAATATCAAACTTTTAGATAAATCTCAATGAGATGGATTTGATTTCTGAATAATGGAAGATACATGGTATGTATTAATGCTAAGAAATTTTTCTGAAATAAAATTCAATTAGTTATAGCCAAAAGATTATATTTTCCCCCTTGAAAGCCAGATACGTTCATTTTCCAAGTATTTTATTACGTGTTGAAATTAATTCTTAATATCAATTTAACATAAAAGTTTGGCTAATTAACCCCAAAAAAAATGACAAGAAAAGTATAAAATAAAAAAAGTAGTTAAACAACAAATTGCTGTCTGCCCTTAACCATAGGAAAGTCACAGAAACATGGACAAGAATAGCATGCACATTGATGATTAATTTGGTAAAAAAATCTTCATTCTATATATATATGAGAAATAAAGTTAGTTAATTTAATTTTTATGATAAATATGGACAAATGTTATCACTTAGCAAAACTGAATAAAAAATCAATTTGTTAATTTTGTTTAACGATGCATAACTATGGAGGAGATCGTTTTGCTGCCACTCCTTTCTTCGGAGTTCTATTACACTGGAGCGGTGACCAATTAACCGCAGAGCCCACGGGCTAACGTCGACTTACAAACTTGCAATCCCAGATCCCAGTGCAAGTGCAGTTCTTTGACGACTTGTCGTTTTATAGGCATGAAGTTTTTCTAACGCGTTAACAAGAACATTCTGCTGCCTAGTGTAGTGCAGCGGAAGCACTACTAGAAACGCTCGAAGGGAAAATATGTCTTCATTTAAGACGAGTGTACACAATTTACAAAATTGTTCTTGCCAGTTACGTGAAAAGCTACAAATAGAGCATGTGTTTTCCGTCCAAGAGTAAAAAGATACATTCAGCAGCAGCTATTTTCTGGATCGAATTTATGCACTATTGCTGCTGTAACCATGTATATGTATTGAATCCGATCACGCCCTTAGTTCTTACTGCTCCTGCTTTTTAGTTCAATGCATTTTCACTGCATAGTTCCTTCAACTGATTTCAATGATCCAGACTTTCTTATCCTCAATGGCACCTGTTTTAATCCCTTCAAGAATTGAGTACAACTCCTTTGACACCGATTTCGATCTCATTTTGTACTCCACCCTGTAGGTGTAGGTCCATATCTCTTTTTTATCTTTCATCTTTGGAAGCCAATCTCCAAACACTTGGGATAACTACATGAAGTTGACTAGTTCAAAATAAAAAAAAAAAATGGGACAGCATTATCATCACTCTCTTTTGTGGCTACACTGCCACAAGGATACCCCTGTTTTGGGATGCTTCATGTACATTTCATTGATATTACGACAGGACAACTTGCATTCAGAAGCGGACGATATGAATGTGGTATTGAATCGAAAACCCATTGAATCAACAGGGACTGCCAAAGTATACGGAACATCACTAGACAGGGAAGTTTCCAAGTTTCCATATTATAGCAGATGGCTGAACCTATGAATGTCCTCGTACGTCTTGGTCCACATGAACACGAACATAAGACAATGTTAGTCAAAATGAAACATGTTCAAAGTCGATAGATGCACTATGTGAGGAAAGCGTGTTATTCAAAATGGACCAAAGTCGGCTAAGACAATACATCACCATTTATTAGTACCACCAGTTATTGCACAGAGAACTTGCATCCGCAATCACTTCTCTTTGCGGCTCAAGAGAACAGTCCATCCCATTTTGTCTTCACTAAGACCCTTCTGTACATTTATAAGTGTAGAACAGAGCAGCTGAGACACTGACTCTGTAGGATGTCCTGAATTCAACCACAAAAAGAGTCGTCCGTCAGTTGGCACTTGTTTTCTTTTTTCTTCATTCGGCATTTCTTTATAATTCACTAAATATTGCTTGGACTAAAACCGCTATAATAAAGTCACAACATCAATCATGAGGCAATACATTATTTGTAGAATCTGTGTCAAGGCAAACAAACAATTTCAGCAATGACTACTTAGTCCAAGTATCAACTTGTAACGACCAACACTACAAGAAACATAACTATGAATTTTCAAAGTAGAATCTTCATGCTAAATACTACTAGCCCAAATCTTTCCAGTAAGACACATGCCTTGGCGAACCAAAACTTGGTTATTAGAGTGTTTCCCTTCTTTTGATGGCATTAAAAATTATGGGATCACATTTTTTCCGAAGCAGCTAAAACTTCTGTCATGCATAAATTCCCACAAAACCTGCCTTTTGGTTTCTTGATCCTTTTCTTAAGAAGAACTGATATGATTTGACTATGGATACAAAAATAGTTTACCTTTTATCCATGTAAGCTATGCTACCCACTGGCACTAAACCAACAGCATTTCCTGTAACAAAAACTTCTTCAGTACCAAACAATTCCTCAACTGCAATAAGTCGCTCCTCAACCTGCTCAACAGTGCAAAATATAACGCAATAAAATTTAACCATCGTGACCTCTTAAAATGAAAAAAAAAAATGAAAGAACCATAGTCACTTCCCGGCATTAACCAATAAGAGACAGGATAGAAGGCACGAATTTTCTCTAACAAAGAACATGAAGCTACATTATGCCAAAGCAAGTAATTGATAGATTAGCATATAAAATAAATGCACCAACAAATGCTCAACAATTTGACACCTCTTTCAAGGATGAAGCCACTGCACAGTAGTTTACCAGCCAACAAATGGATGAATCTCTACAAATAGTGCAAATGTTCTACGGGTAATGCGATGTCCAATTTTTTTATCAAGATGTCCATTACTTTTAAATTTTTCTACCATAAGTCAACACATGAACGATATCAATGATTTCCAATCCTGAGGTATAACAGCAAAAGTATTAATTCCAAAGGTTATTAGACATACCCGAAAACCTAGCCAGCGAGCGATATCAATAACACTTTCTCGTGTAACACCTGGTAAAGTGCTGGGGTACATATTGTTTTATCCTGAAAGCACATACCAAGATCAGAAGAATGCAACAGTGATTTGCAATATATTCGTCATCAGATATCGCTCCTGTGTTAAGTAAACAACTTGTGGCAGTCTGAATAGAAAAAAGTGGCAATCCATTTTCTTGTACATAAGAAAATATCAGAGGACTTGGATATACCTTCACGATAAATATATTTGCAGTAGAAATTTCTTCAAGATATCTTTTGTGAACTGAATCAAGGAAGAGAACATCATCAAAACCACTTGTTTTTGCTATAGCTTGTGCCTTCATAATCTATAAAAGAAGCATTTAATGCAAATATTAACGTTTTTAATTCCAATACTTGAGAAAAACACCTTACTTATAAAGTTTAAAGACAGATAAGTTCAATATCTTAACAATTAAAATTGTAAGGCAAACTGCAGAGTATGTAAATAGCTTACTGCAGCATAGTTTCCAATGGCCTTTATGCTCCCCGTGCAACCAGGAACAGCACGATGAACTTCAATTGCAACCACAAGATTAATTGGTTTCATACCTCCCTGTCATCATCAAATGACAAAACAAATAGATAAATTCCAGAAGCCCAAACAACATGAAGCATATAATCCCAAAGTCAATCAAACAAAGAAAGGAAAAACAGAGTACCCGAAAATAATTCCTGACAGGAGAGACATAAATTAGAAATGTGAATTCTGGAGAGGTTGTGAGGCTAAGAACAGGGCCGCTACCTATAAGTATAGGTCGTATGTGTAAGAAGACTTTGTCAGGAGGTGGTATCTGCATCGAACCCCTCGACTCTACCAATAAAAACGATACACCTAATGAAATGTTATGAAAGCAGAAAAGTAATGTGAAAGTACCCATCTTGCATTTGCTAGAACAGTGGCTTTTACAGCTTCCACAAACTGATTAATAGTTGGTGCAGGCATGCAGAGTCTGTCACCTCCCAATCTCATTCGCAGAGCATTCATCTCAGGACGAAACAGCAGTATAGAGTCATCTTCTTTCTTGTAAACTTTCAGACCTTCAATCAGTCCCTAAGAAGGAAAAGCAACAAATTCAATGTTAACGCTCAAGCCCAACGAATCAATAAGATTAACCAACCAAAAAAAGGTATGCAGACACTAAAGTCAAACCTGGCAGTAGTTCAAGACAGAGGAAAATGGGTTTAACTCAATTCGCCCAAAAGGTTGCAACCCACCATCGGAGAACTTCTCGCCTCCAGAGCATTTCATCACGTACATGAAGTCCGTCGGCACAGGATCGAATCCAAGATCATCCCACCTCATATTAGGCGACTCTGATGTTTCACTGTTTATCACAGCACAGTTCTTTCGTTAACACTATAGCTCTGTTTTTGCGCATAGACGTGCATAGATCTACGCCCGACGCTGTTTGGTTAACTAATTAAGAAGGCACACTTTTAGCATAAAATATAATATTTTAATCTCAGAAGATTAAAAAGATAGCGTTTGAATTTGATTACTTGAGAGCGTCAGACGAAGCTGCTTTGAGCGGTGTACGACTTCTGAGTTGCGCATGCGACAACGACCATGAAAAACGACGCCTACCGTGTAGCTGCAACGGAATAGGAGCAAATGCAACTATGCAAGCGTGAAATTCCAATAATCAAACCAAGAAAAAGGCGAACCGAATGAGATAAAGAGAGAAGAGAGAGTGTGCCTTGGCAAACGAACAAGTGTAACGAAGAAGAAAACGATTTACGGAGAAGCGCAGGCGGTGATCGGGACGAACTGGCGGCGACGATATTGAGTTCGCCATATCTCTATTCGAATTTCATGAGCTCATAGAAGGCAGCGATGATTTATCAAGTCAGAACTGTGCATTTGGTTGGCTGTTGCAGTGAGCAGCTAATGCTGTTGTGGGTACGGTCGGATGATACTTGTTCATGCCTTCAAGAGAGAGCGAGCGATTTCCGAACATCAAGACGAAACCCCGACCACCAGAATTTCGGGCCACACCATTTTAAATTTTAGACTACAGGTCGTTCGGTGGCTATATTTGCTCGTATTGTTTAGGCTTATTACATCAACAACCCCGACTCCAAAATGTCAATTTCGAAGCCCTATAGGCTATAACGATTCTTCTGGTGTTTTGTGAGCCCCAAATCATAAACGAAGATGACATGGAAAATTTTGGGAACCATACATGTCGCATTCAGAATTGCTGTCGCCGTAGGGTAAAGAGAGGGGAAAACGTTAATTATCTGACTTGACTATTGTAAAGCAAACGAATTACAGTGAAATTGAGGACAAAAGTTCAATTAAAAGCGATTATTGCATCAACAAACTATCCGTTACAACATTTTTATTGACGATTACACAGAGACAGGAGAGTAGACAGCGAGGCAAATCAAATCCCCATTAAAGAACAGTGCAAGAGGAGGATGAGGCGGCGTTAGGGTTATTGGGGTCAACACCAGGCCAGCCACGGCACTGGCAGTGCTGGCCTTGAGGAATTCCATTGTAAACCGACTGGACATGCCTTCCGCAACCGCTCCATGTTTTCTTCCCACAAGTAGAGCACGTCACCTGGTAACACATCTTTCTTTCTTGGTCTCTGGCGTCGTGGAATTGGAACCCAATTTATTGAACCTGTGCGATGTGGTTCTGGTTTGGCTTAGGTCAGACTTATACATACATGTCACATTCAGCTCAATTATCGGCTTCCTAACGCGGCATTGAATTTGACTTGCTGTTATCAACTTACCCAAGTCGCTGGTTTCGTTTTTTCTGTGTGCCTCATTTGAGAACTTGTTTATTATTTTAATGAAACTTGAGATTATCGATCTGAGAATTCCATGAATATTCCACCTTTTCAACGTTGGACTCAACCTAATTAGGCACAAACAATTTCTTGATTTTAAAACACGGGATAGACCGCACCTGTTTGCCCACAGTGCTGAAGCCGCCTCTACTGCAGACTCAAAGCCCATGAAGCTAAATAAACGACAGATTAGAAGCCCATTTACCTTGGTTGAGTAACTTGGGCTCTGGTTTACATATCAACCCAATGGACCGACTCAGAATATTTTTGGGTTTCTGGGTAAACAATGACTAACAATGACAGGAGTAGTCGCACATTCTTGTAGGGACAGTTAGAAGCCGCCCTGAAACAAAATTCTGAACCTGTGGACAGTTCTATTGCATTACTGTCCAATTCTGGTCTGCTTCCTGCAAACCAAATTGACGAGCCACCCACATTAAGGGGCACGTAGACACTTATGTTTGGGACACGTTGCAAAGCATCAAACAACCCATATGTGGTAGTCGCTCTATTCCACTTCAATGTATAATTCAACCATTCTCCACCAACTCCCAAAGTTCTGTCCAAACAACCAACAAGGTATGTTCCCACAATTTTAGATAAGCCTATATTCTTCCTAAAAATTTAGTCCACAACGGTCCAACATTTGTGCCACCTAGTAAATGGCACATTCTCATAAGACGTGTGGTGTGGTATTGATAAATGTTGGTTTAATTTTTGGTGTGGTTGTTTAGAAAGATCTGATCAGCATGAGAGGATGAGGTCTCCAAGTCTTAAACTCTAAGTTGCTCAGTTCTAAGGTATTTTAGCTCTTGGTTTAGGGGACTTAAAACGTGTACAGAGCTCATGCCTTGTGCATTGAGATTGGTTCATCTACTATTTAATTCTGCAAAAGAAAAAAAAGATCATGCGGAAGGGATGAGGATTGACTTCTTATCCAACATCCGATACTCAAATAAGTTCATGATTCCACTTCAAAATGACACAAAACAAAATACCTAGAAATAAGAGTGAAAGTGTTTTTTACACAATTATACTTGTGAATGGTGAATGACTGGTTACCTATTTTACAAATTCTACTTGTCATACTCTATTATGAATCTAACCCATTTTGTGACTATCAAAAAATGTGTCATTCTCTCTATTTTTTTATTATACAATTTACTCAATTCATCAAATATAGTAATATACTATCTACCACTCCTAGTTTACCATAAACAAACACCACCTCTAATTCATGAATGATTTATCACTTGTAAAGAAATGAATGGGTGTTACATGGGAAGCAAGGTTGTAAGGGAGGGGGAAGTGGACGCTGACATGGGTCTCGTACTCATTTAAAGAGCAAACACATGATGGAGCAATTTGAAAGCCAAGGTCATAGAAAGACAAACGTTGAGTGGGGTAAGCAAAGGCTTAGCTTTTGAAAAAGTCGGTGGCATGATGATGCTCTAATCTCCCTGAAAATCAAAGGATGATTTGTAATATGTTACCTCTGACTAGACATTTCTTGTCCCACTTTGAATCTCATTCCCACACACCATTCCTCAAAGTCACACAAACATGACATCCCCTATTATTACCACATCGAACTTTAAACTAAAGCTCAAATATGCTACGTACACTAGATTTGCAAGTCCCCATCACCAAGATTTTCCAACATTCATTTTTCAACTTCTTAATTCTATACATCATTAATCAACTCCAAATTAACCGCTAATCAATGAATTATCGTCACCATTAGGGACAAGTGCCTTGTCAATAGCGGCTCTCGCCATATGATGTGCCTCTAAAATAAGGTGTATTATTCGAGCTGTGTTGATAAATTTATGTGTGTCTGAAGCATATGATAAAAGAAAGGTAGATATATAGTACCAAAGATAATGAGGATAATGCAGGTAGTGATAACGTAGATTGGAATTAAGAATCAAGTTGAAGTAGAAATGCAGACAAAAGTGGTAGCTTTCTTGATATGGACGGTTAGTAATGACAAGAGAAAGAAATTTAAAAGAACAATAAACAAATTAGAGAGTGCAAAAAGCCAAACAAAGAGCACAAACCCACATTGTGAGTGGTTGGCGATCGGCCTTAAAGCTCGGAAACACATCTGAAACCTTATCTCCAACACCACCACCCTCCTCCATCATTTGCCATTTTTTTCAAAATCCCATTTACATTTCATCTTCCTCACCATGATTGATCCTTCAGAATCGAATGCTCCATCATGCCAAATCATTTGTGGGTTCCATCTGTTTATCCGTTGCCGCCACCTCCCCACACGTCCCTGTCTGCTTCCAACACGTGACCATCCCATATCCAAAATATTATAAATGCACATAAACACTCCGGGCAAAAAAATGCACATAAATATATAATAATATGTAGAGAAGTGTATTTTCTTGTCACTTGAACAAGATAATTCGAATAAAAAGATATTTGTACTAGAATCAATTTCAACACTAAAGAGTCATATGATGGAGACAAATAAAATGACAAAAAAAATATGGATGTATGCATTATTAAGTTTCAAATTTAAGGTCTAATTTTTTTTAGACCTAAAAGGAAGTAGTTTGAATTATCTTGGTGAAATATTTGTGTCTAAAGTAACTTCGACAGCGTTCCCTGATAAGAAAATACATTTGCAAACCATGTATTCCTTCATTTTAATTATAAACGTTTAGAATTATCGAAAAAATGGAGTAATATTCAAGCCCTTTTCATTAATGGCAATATACGATGCTACTTTTACAAAATAGGCATAGATGGGTACAAAAGGAGATGATGAGAGTGACAAAAGAGAAGCAGCACTATTTTCAGTGCTCTATGGAATTCTTAATTTATAAGCTTCACTTTTTTGCTTTACTTTTGTCGTTTGAGTTCAATGTTTGATTAGGGAATATATATTATAGTTCATTGCAAACGTGATTATTCCCAATCATCACTAATATAGATTTCAGTATATATCCCGCAACACGTTTAAGCATGTGCATATGTGACAAGGTCAATGCATATCTGCTCATGCTAGAAACTTGTAATCGAAGATTTGGATAATCCTATCTTCAAAGCTTTATTTTGTGACCTAATCATTTATAAATTACTTTTTCATTTATGTCCATCAGTCTCCTTTGTATATTAGATAAGAAAACCAAAAGACTGATTAAAAATTCTAAAGCCTCGTTTTTCCGACGTCAAATGTGTCAGGATTTGTTGGTGATCCGCACCAATCGAGCATTTGGTTTGGAATTAAAGAGCTTATATATTGTTAGCTTTTGAATTTTAATCAAGCATATGCCGATGAACAAATATAAAAATTGCAGGCCATCATATTGTGCCAAAAATAAAATAAGGTTGAAATCTTTATTATTACGTACAAAGAAAAATTATGTGGTTCTGATTCTTGATATATGATTTGATGCAGTTGGTTCAAACTAAACGTGCGTACATATCAACTTCCTGAAAGAACCGTTAATTGATACCATCATGATCTATTGAAGTGTATTGCAGCTTTCAAGAGTCTAGACCGCAAATATACATTTGTATCCACATCAAGGTCTTATGTCTTTTCTCATCTTCATTTGATCATCAAATTCTACGCAGCTGTTATATTATTACCGGTTTATATATACATCACGATTAAAATATATCTAATCAAATAAATAGTACTGTTCTGATCCATTCATATGATCAAACTCTCACTAGCTAACTGTTTTGAGAGTGAGTAAAGATGATTGCTAATGGTTCTGTTTTGATAGTCAAATCAGAAACAAGTGTGGCACATTGGATGATAAATATGAAATGGGGAACAGTGTGCCATCTCGGACTGTATTGTTTCCTCCATGAAGGGCACCCTAGCTAGTTATAGCTACCTAGCTCATTCCTCATCAATGAAGTAGCCAAATTAGTCAATCCACTTACATTTTAGTTATGTGACAACGTAAATTCAACTCTTAATGATGCAGCATGCACTATCACATATTATTGTTTGGTGGAAACTCGAATATTCAACTTTTATGTATATATGGCATATTATTATCTAATTAGAATATAATCATCTATATTTAATTTTTTAAACTTCTATTTGTTGACATTATGATATACGCGGCAATGATCAAATTTCTAAGAAACATATACATCATACATATGCGTTATATTATGTGCATGGGCTTTATTCATTGAGCAACTTTCAAACTGTAGTGGAGTGTTATAATTTTTTTTAATAGAAGAAAAATAATATAAAGAAGAGAATAAGGGAGTATTAATGAAGGCATTAAAAGATGGGTTTGTTGTTACAAAAAGCATAGTGTAATGGGGGACATTTGGATGGTCTGCAATAAGTTAGACAGAGCAGATGGGTCTCCTCTTCATGCTTATACATCTTTGTTCCCTTCTTATTACTCACCAATATCGCTTTCATAAATCAACAAAATTGGAACCATTTACTTACTCCCTCACTAATTATTTCCAATCAATTTTTGTCTATTCTTCTTCCACTCTCACACGTATGAATGTATCAGTATCGCATTAATTCTACTTTCATATTAATGTCTAAACACGCAACTGTGAGTCGTGCTAAAACTTGAAAAACATTAACTCCACAAAAAAAAATACGACCAAATTTATACATGCAAAAATTCTAGAACATGCAGTGAAATGATAAAATTTCAAATTCATATTCTCCGAAGGGTCTTAATTGGTACCACTAATGTAAATAAGTTTTCGACAAAACCCTAATTTAGTCCGTATTAAACTGTTAGGAAATATGAATACAAATTAGATTTAAGGCTTCACCTATTAAATTAATTTTTTAAATGAATTGATTTCGAATATAGTATCAGAGTAATTTATGGTCCAACGACCTTTGGGGAAATTGCTCCTAATATGAGGGTTTTGCAACTATGCAGTGGTGCAGATAGAACGGTAGAGGAGAATTGGAAGATAGCAGGAGTGGAGTGAATAATTCCCTTGTTTTTTGGCAACAATAAATTCCCTTCTAATTAACTATCCTCTCTATCAACATACATAAACATATCAACTTTAAACATGATTGATTCCACGTATATCATCCATTCTACACATTCCACATACATTGCATGCGTGGATTGAGATAGACAGAGGTGCATTAATCTTTTTCATGGTCAACCTTTGATCAGGACAAATAGACACCAAGAATTATTGTCCATGATTCTAATCACGAAATTCAAATTCGTCTCTCCGTTTATATAATATAAAATTTAGATTTAATATTACGATTGAAACTGTGTTGAGAAATAAAAATTGTGTTTTGAAGTAATTTTTTACAATTTTTTGTTGTTCAGTAATGGCTTAAAAATAGTGATTCGGAATCGCAATATTCTTCTTAAATATAGTTCCAGAAAAGTAAGAAATTGTAACTTTTTTCCAACGAACATTAAAAATCACCCAGTACTTTTTCAAAATATTTAATAAAAAAATTTCTCTATTTTTCACATATTAAAGAGTTAATATACTAATACTTAATTAAATCATTTTAACTAGATATAATATTTTAACTAAATAATCTATAACTTTTATTAAAAAATAATTTTATATGATATTGTTTGTCAATTATGATTTTTGAACCAAACTTTTGTACGTCACAATATTAAACAATAACTCAATTAATAACTCAAATTTATTTATTTTATAAAAAGGAAAAATTTTCGTCCTTAAATATTTCTCCGTCACACTATGGTATTTCAAATTTGGTCAAACAATAATGGGTCTCCACGCCTTCTAGTTCAAGAAAAAGACCGATCCCATTTCACGCCACCCACAATAATATTTTCTCTCAACACTTCACATTCTTTTTAATTAGCCACTTCCCCGTATTCGAGCAACCATTTTATACCTCTCAGTCTGACCAACAAAAAAAAGGAGCACAATGGGTTTTGCAACTTGTGATAATATTTGTTACACCGGTCTCGGTCTAGCCCTTGGCGGAGGAGTAGGTAGCTCCAATCTCTCCAACGATCATGATCCCGAAACGAAGACAACGAAGAAAATGGTTTCTTTGAAACACGATCACTTGTTTCCTCGTCTTTCTTTAGGCCTTCCCGAAGATGATCAGTCCGCCTATTATGGCCAAACGACCGCGATGTATCATCAGCAAGACTCATCTAATGTTAGCGTTTCTTCATTTTCGAATTCGAGTGTGAAGAAAGAGAGAGATCAATCCGGGTTTGGTGATCAAGAAGTGGAGATTGAAAGAGCAGTACTGTCTTCTTCAAGGGTTAGCGATGAAGAAGAAGATGGTAGTCCAAGAAAGAAACTTAGACTCACCAAAGAACAAGCTGCCATTTTGGAAGATAACTTCAAAGAGCATAGCACTCTCAATCCTGTATGTATAAATATATATAAATTATGATTTATAATTATTAATTGAATTTCAATAGTATTCATGTTTTTGATCAATATCAGAAACAAAAGCAAGCCTTGGCGGATCAGCTGAATCTGAGGCCTCGGCAAGTGGAAGTGTGGTTCCAGAACAGAAGAGCTAGGTTAATTTTCAATCATCCAAATTTCTATATATATACTAATTAAATAATACTTATAAACCAATTCGTTGTAGCTCTATGGACAACAAAGGCTGTGTATGTGGGAAGAACTCTCGAGTTCGACTCCCACAAACTAAACACTTGCCAAAAGGATAAGGCAATAAATATACCTAAATTCCGAATAAAATTAGTCTTAAACTGAAAAAACAAATAAAAATATATGTTAATGAGTCTATAATTTAGTGATACTGAAATTGCGGTGGTGTTATATTATAGGACAAAGCTGAAGCAAACGGAAGTGGATTGTGAGCTGCTGAAGAAACGTTGCGAGACACTAACGGAAGAGAACAAAAGGCTACAAAAGGAATTACAAGAGCTGAAATCGATGAAACTAGGAGGGGCTTTGTACATGCAGATGCCAGCAGCCACTTTGAGTATGTGCCCATCTTGTGAGAGAATCGGAA
>CAODLS010395353.1:0-14875 GCA_948243855.1 Flueggea neowawraea
TATTCTATTAGTAATTAATAATAATAATTTATAGAAAAATGAATTTTTAAGAGAGTGTAGAAGAGATTGAGAGATAAAAAATGGTGTAAAATTGGTAAGAATGAGGTGGGGTATTTATAGAGTTGAAAAAATAAAAAAAAATAACAAAAAAAATAAAAAGAAAAAAGAAAATAACCGTCGGAACCGCCGGTTTCAACAGTTCAGTGAACCGCCGGTTAAACCGACGGTTTGACGGTTTTTAAAACGAAAAACCGGAATCTAAACCGTAAACCGTCGGTTTTGGTCGGCCGATTCCGGTTTCGGTTCGATTCCGATTTTGACTAATTTTAACCGGTCCGATTCCGGTTCGATTCGCCGATTTCGGTTTGGTTTTTACACGTCTAGATTAGCCCGTTCCGCTCGGCAGGGGTCTCTTTTTTGTATTTAAAGCCTCCTCTTTTGCGGTTTCGAAGTCAAAATTTGACGTTTTTGGAGTCTAGAGAACATCGCAATTGGATTTTCAGGTTGATAAGTACTTTTCCGAGAAAATGAGAATCAGAATTGTGGATTCGCTGATACTCTGATTTCAGTCGCGTTAGCGATGAGCGATCAGGTCACTTAGAGGTTCGAATTACCGTGATCTCGCAGGAGGCGAAGACTTTACTTCGTAGCTTCCGATTTCTGCGAGATTTGGATTTTGATTTCGGAGTTTTAGGAAGTGTTTGGTTGTGGCGAGGGATTGAGAAAATGTCGAAGGTTATATATGAAGGGTGGATGGTGAGGTATGGGAGGAGGAAGATCGGACGATCGTTCATTCACATGAGATATTTCGTGCTGGAGCCGAGGCTTCTTGCTTATTACAAGCGGAAACCTCAGGTTAATCAGGTGATTTTTGTGTTTCATTGATGAATTGTTTGAGAAGTGTAACTTTTTGGTGTTGATGTGCAGAACGTTGTACTTAGTTGAAATTTGGATGTTTTTATTTGTTGAATTTAGGCTCCAATAAAGACAATGTTGATTGATGGGAATTGTAGGGTTGAGGATCGAGGCCTCAAGACGCAGCATGGACATGTAAGTTGTTCTTTTTTAACTGCTTAATGTTTGTATTCCTGAATTCTCAGTTTAGAAATTATAAAAAAGTTTATTTTCTAGTTGATATTTGGTTGAATTTCGCTCAAATTTTTCTTTCCGTTGCTGCTATTGCCAGGGGGGTGTTTGTTGCTGGAAATGACTTGTTGTTTTTGTTGTTAATTTTGATTAGTGATCATTATTCACCTGTTTGGTGGGTTTTATTGATAGAATGAGCGATTGTAGGCATGACTCTAGTTTGGTGTTTCTTCCAGTTTTTCATAGTGCAGGATATGATCGATCATAGAGGATAACTTTCTGATTTGCTGGTCTGTGTAGATGGCTTAGAAGACCAAGCATATACTAAGGAAGTTAATTGTAGCACTCAAAAGTCTGGTAGGTTTGTACGAGGTGTAACTTGAGTTGGTTTTAGTGGATTCAAAATAGGGTGGACAAAATGATATTTGCAGTGAAAGGTACATGATTTCTTCAACTTAGAATTTAAGAGTTCAGCTTAACCAAAAAGATGCTTATAAAACAAGGTAATATTGGGGAAAATAGGAAATAGCATGGAGGAAAAAGAGAATGTGAGGAAGAAGCTAGAGAAATAAGACCTGAATTCTTAACTTGAAATAAACTTATGATTAAGTGGAGAGGAAAGGTTTTAAGAAACAGAGCCTAGAGAAGGGCGAAGAAGATGAACTTGAAGAAGTGGAGAAATCAAGTAGCTGCAATCAATTTCATCTTTGCTGTAACAAAGCCAGTATTCATGGGAGTGGCTAAAATGACCCAACTCGAGTTGAAGAATTAACATTTTAGTGTAAATTATTGTATTATTTCAGTTATATTCCTCTGAGAAACCTTTACATATAATAATTAATCCCTCCTAGAAAAATTATTAAGATTAGTATCAATTCATTATCATATTTTTTTTTAACATGACCAAAATGTTAAATTTTCCTAAACAATATTTCTTGAGGGTCAATTTAATATACTTGTAGCTTCTAGTGACACTATTTACGATCCACTTAAGTCTTAGGAGATATCACTTTCTATTAGTTATTCAAATAAATAATTAATTATACCCTTTGTTAAAAATTTTCGAGGTCTAACGATTGAAAATGCATCTCAAAATTTTGTAGTTGATCTTGTCATATTCTTATGGGAAATTACATTTTAATTTATACTACATTTTAATTTGCTGTTTTGTAAATTTTGCACATCACAGTTAACGACCTAAAGAATTGACCCCACTCATTTAAATTCCTGGCTGCGCGGCTGCCCATATTTGTGGCATGAGAAAAACTAAAACAACAAAATTTCAAAATAGAGCAATATGCCATAAAATGAGAGATTGAGAAGTGAGAGTAGACTTTGTAAACTAATATAAAGAAGTAGCTAATAGCCACAGCGAAAATGCTTAATGAATGCAAAAATACCTGTACTGAGATATGAGACTGACTGCATATTTAGCTAACAGGACAGGTATTTTTTGCATTAGTGTACGAGTAAATTTGAACAATTTTCATTTAGTTTGATAGCATTTTGTGGATTTTTTTTTCCAAATATAGATTTTTATGTTTGGTATAACTTTTAAAATCCTCACAAGAATCATTTGAATGATTTATCCAATAACAAAAAAAATCTTTTCTGGAGTGAAGAAATTCATTTTAGTTATGATTAGGTCCAAGTGAAAGAGGTGTATTTAGGGGACACACTGTTTAGTCTTCCAGCCTAACAAATGAGAATTATTAGAGCATTTTAGTAGCAAAATACAAATTTTTATGAATGGTTACTTGCATTAACAAATTAAAAATGTAACAAACATATTAAATATGCTATTTTCAATTTTAAATACAAAATTTTATGAATTTCAATTCATTTTATTGATAAATGAAATGAAATCTAAGCTCATTTAAAAACAAAAATTATGTTAGATTTATAATGTTGGGGTTGTTGGTACATGATCATCTTCTAACAATTAACATAACATATAGCTATTGCGCAAGATTGCGGGAGAGATATTACCACAAGAGTAGCAGAAGTTCAATTATGCAAATCCGAGTTATGAATGGGTTCTCATGCTAAGTCCATGGAGCAATTATTTGCTTTCCTATTTGTTCTGTCGTTTCCTCTCTGAAGTATTGATTTTCCCTGAGATCTCATTTCCTTTATGATGCGGCTATTATGATTATAATAGTATCATGATAATGTGCAACATTAATAGTGTTAAGCTGATTATGGCAAGCATCTATTAGACCATGATAACTCTGTTGGTTCACACATTGTTCTTTTTGCAGATGGTGTATGTTTTATCAGTATACAACAAGAAAGAAAAGAACCATAGAATCACGGTAAGTGATCGTTGCTTTTATTTACTAGAACCATGAATAAGCATAGAACCTCATATTTGACGTTCGTTATAGCTACTGAGGGTGCATTAATTCAGAACGATTGTCTGTGTTTAATGGAAAACATGGAAACTAGAGATGAATAATTGGAAAAATTGTTTAATATTTTTTCTAAAACAGAAAATCAATTTTTGTTTTCTAAATTTATGTGAATTTTTAAAAATTCACTTTAATATGCTTTTCAATTTTCCACTTTTTTGAAAATTAGAAAATGAGTCTCTTGTGATTTGTATAATTTATCTTAAGTAATTTTAATTATTTTAACAACAAAAAAGATCCTTGTTTTCGAGTTTTCTATTTTAACACCAAATGAGCACATTTTTCTGTAGATTTTTCATTTTCCTACTGAAAAGAAACAACAAAGAAAATTTGAAATGGAATATAAAAATTATTTTCATATTTAAACACACTCTAAGCTTCTCTGATGGCTTATTTTCTTGTCTTTCTTTCTTTCTTTCTTTCAGTGTTGTTTAAGAAGATGATATAACTTCTATTTTTATTTGTGCTATGTAATCTTCCTGCATAGAAATTGTAGAAAGGTTTCTGATTTATGGGAATGCTCGATTGTGTGATCCAACTAAGTCTCATTTTTTTATTTGTTAAATGATTTACTCAGTGTCTAATGTGAGTTTGGAAGTGTTTTAACTGACAGATATCTGTTTGGATTTATATTATATTTTCACTGGTTATTTTTTGAAAGAAACAAATCCAATTGTTTTTTTTTTTGGCCAAGGCTTGCTTTATTGCTAGGATTGATTATTATGTTGATTTGGGTATTCTTTCCCTATTTTTGATTTTTTTTCTCCTGGTTTCATTCGTTCCCTTGGCTTCTTCCATTTGGATGTTTTCACTGCACTTTTCTGACCTGAAGGCATACATTCATTAGAACTTCTAGTAGATGCTAGAGAAAAATAATCCCTGTGGGTTGGTTCTTGCAGATGGCAGCATTTAACATTGAGGAAGTGTTAGTGTGGAAGGAGAAGATTGAATATGTTATCGATCAGGTATCTTTCTTCAGAGAGAGAACATGTATTCTTTTGGCTTGTTTCCAGGCCCTTTTTTTTCTTCTTTTTTTAATTTCAAACATTTATGATGACCCTTTATATTTTCCACCTGAATTTATAGCGCTTATGACTTGTCCATATTATAATGTTGTTGGTGAATGAGCAATGTTTACTGGACTCATTATCGATATTTGTAGTAGTAGTAGTAGTATGCATTCATAACATGTACTTTTCACTTTCTTTTATTGCATTGACCTGATTTATTGCATGCTAACGTGTGCAGCATCAGGAATCCCAAGTTGTAAATGGTAATAAATATGTATCATTTGAATATAAATCTGGGATGGATAATGGGAGGACTGCTTCATCATCAGACCATGAAAGTCAGTGAGTGCCTTTAACATTATCTCAACTTTTGTTATTTGTAGGAAGTAATTCTTTCTAGGTTTATTTCTCAGTGTTGGTACAGGTATGTAGGTACAAGTAAACATGGTCTACATTTCTTCAAAGATTTGAAGAAGTCAATTCTATCTTTTAGTTGATGTTGCTGGACCGATGGGATTGCAAATCATCCAATTTTTGCGGTTACTTTTATGAATTATTGATTGCATAGATGTGGAAATCTACAATGGAGTATGCATTATTTGCTTTTGTAACTTCTAATTTATATACACAGGTTTAGTGCGCAGGAGGATGAAGGTGAAGCCCATCCAAATTTAATGCGGAGAACAACCATCGGAAATGGTTCTTATTCATCGTTTGCTACCTTGATGTTAGTTTGATTCCATTACCACATCTCATTGACTTCATGATGACAGGTCCTCCTGAGTCGGTTTTTGACTGGACACAAGAATTTGACTCTGAATTGTCAAATCAGAATGCGAATAATCAAGCATTTTCCAGGAAACATTGGCGGCTTTTACAATGCCAAAATGGTGACTAATTTTCTGCAAATTTTGTCTCACTGAGAAGTTTAATAGATGCATGACTAATTAAATTCAAGCAAAGACATAAAATATTATTTTTTTTGGAAGTGTAATTTGGGCCATATTATTGTGTACAATATGCTATGTTAAACTTAGTTTTTAACTCTAAATGGCAGGGCTCCGCATTTTTGAAGAACCACTTGAAGTCGATTACCTTGTATGAATATGTTCTCTCTCCTCTGCGTTCATGTGAATGTCTTTACATTTTCTGTAATTTGTTTGCAGTGCCATTACATATTATACTTTCTTGTTGCAGCCAGGGAGCTGTAGTAGGGCAATGAAAGCCGTGGGTGTTGTTGAGGCTACATGTGAAGAAATATTTGAACTTGTAATGAGCATGAATGGAACTCGGTTTGAGTAGGTGTTTCCTTTTTCAATTGAAGAAATTACATCATTCTCGAGAAACATTTTTACTTTTACAAAAAATGACCATCTGTAACTTCATTTGCTGCTTACAAATTTTACATGTGCATCCGTATTTGAGCATATTTGTTTGTGGTACTAAATGTCGTATATACATGTTTTTGTCGCTTGCCATCATTATGGTTGGAGAATACTTATATCATCAGTACTTCCATACTCACAATTGAGAGATTAGTCTGAACTTTTTAGTTAGGGGAAGAACCTAACATGCGAAATTGTTTGTTTAGTAGTTCTAAACTCTTTTGAAGAGTAAGATGACATATTATCTGAATTATGTATTATGTTTTCTAATTGGCAATCGACTAATCTAGAATGAATGAGTGAGCAAAATTGATGCAGCTGTTGAAATCATAGTTTTTATTGGAAACAAGATGGGAAAATTACTAGATTGGAAATCATAGTTTATATTGGATCATGGCGTGCTATGCATTGAGTTGGATGTGTGTTTGAGTCTTGACTGTATCAAAGGAAGAAAAGATAAAGGTGTTCATGTGCTCATGCCTTATGTTTGCTCATATGCATCATACCTAGATAAGCTATTAGTTTATACTATATGGCATGCTATTATGCATTATTGGAAACATCTGAGTTGATTTAGGAACTTGAACTGTGCAGGACAAGCTCTCCTGTAATTAATTATTTGGTGTTTTGACTGTTCATGTGAATGATATGTTCTTTTGCGCAGATGGGATTGCAGTTTCCAATATGGTAGATTAGTTGAAGAGGTGGATGGACATACGGCGATTCTTTATCAGAAACTTCAGTTGGATTGGTTCCCAATGTAACCTTTTCTCTCCCAGATAAGCTTGCAATAATTTTGTCTTCTTGGTTATGAAGTATTTGTAGATGTGGTCACGTCAAACCCATTAAACTAATAGTCTAGCCCCTCATATTTTTTCCCTCCCTTTTCCAATTATTTTTGCATCATTATGTTTTCTTTTATGGTGACCTGTCAACTCCAAATTCATAATGCTAAATTCATGCGATAAGGATATTCTTGGCTGTGGTTGCGAGTGAGTCAAGTTTTAATCATCTTAAGCATATGCTCATGGTTGGCTTATTTATGAACTGATCTTATCTAGGTTCAGCTTGTGTACTAAATGATTTAGCCAAGCCAAAGCTTTAAATTGGACAAATTCAGCTCATTTATCAATAAGTTTGAATGGGTTAAAATTTGGGAAGTGTTTACAGATTAAATGAATGTATATCTTATATTAAAAGTCATCTCTTGTATGATTTGCTTTTGTGCACCTATTAGTGATTTTTTTTTAAAAAATCTATGCGTTACATTTGGAGTCTGGATTGGTTCGTTTTAAATATAAATTTTCACTTTATGTTTAACAAGCTGAGCTTTGAGAATCCTTAAGTTTGGCTCGTTTATGGAATTTTGAAACTTGACTCAGGTTTGAATTATTAAACTTAAGCAGCTGAACATCTCCTCGCAGAGGCTCAGTTCATTTGCTACATTGTAGTTGGCTGAAATAGACCATGGGAGCCTCAATAGTTGCAATAATGCACCGGATTAGCAAGATTTGTTTGAGAAATTTCATTTTTGTTTTAATTAATGATAAGCAAAATGAGGGGTTTTGAATATGTAACTTACAATTTTTGTAGTTGCTGCATATTAGCACCCTAGACTAATTAACTAACCAATCAATTCATCATTACAAAATCCTTCCGGGAAAAGAAAAAGTGCTATATGTTCTAATTTGGACGAGAATTCTAACTTCTTGTTTGCTGTAGTTATAGACTGTCTTTTTCCTCACTACTCATGCTCTCAGGTTTGTTTGGCCTCGTGATCTCTGCTATGTGCGCTATTGGCGGAGAAATGATGATGGCAGTTATGGTAAGGTGTATTTCTGGTATACTTCTCATTCGTCTTTCATCTTCTTATTGAAGATTTAGAAAAGTGTTGTTATTGTGCAGTCGTTTTATTTCAATCAAGAGAGCATGAGAACTGTGGTCCAGAACCAGGTTATGTGCGGGCTCATGTTGAGAGTATGTGCCACAAAAGTTGCTTTCATAGTCAGGATGGGATTGCAGTATCAGATTTCAGTTTCTGCTTTATAATGATTTTTGCAGGTGGTGGATTCAACATTTCCCCTCTTAAACCCCGTAATGGGAGAGCAAGAACACAGGTTCAGCATCTTATGCAGATTGATCTAAAAGGGTGGGGAGTGGGTTATATTCCATCCTTTCAGCAACATTGCCTTCTTCAAATGTTAAACTGTGTTGCTGGTTAGTTCCCCTTTAAGTAACATGCTAATACGTGTGTCAAACTGTGAGAATATTTGAGTTTAATGGTCTTATTATTTGCTGGAACTTGTAGATGATAATTTGGGGATTCTGAGATGCTATGCCCTCTCATGTTGGGGGTTGAGATTTGTGAATTTTGAATTTGTTTTACTAAGATGGGATTATTTTGAGAAAAAATGAACTTGAAAATACTCACAACTGCGTTAAAAGAGCACTTTTGTTGTGGATTGGGATTGATAAAATATTGATGTGGAGTAAGCATCTGAGCAGTAAGCAGCATAGGAACCAAAATGATATATTTTTCACCTTGTCACTGGATTTTCCTTGTTATTTGTGTTTAAACCCAACAGTTGTTTGATCTGTGATCTTATATGCTGCTCCTTTTCTTTTCTTTTTTGTTTTGGCAGGACTACGTGAATGGTTTGCGCAAACAGATGAAAGAGGTGCTCCTCCAAGAATTCCTGTTATGGTTAATATGGCTTCTGGTTCTGTTTCATCCCAAAAACATCCAAAGATGCAAGAATCTTCTGATCATCCTACTCTCCCTGCCGATGAAATGAATAGTGTAGGCAGAAACTCAACGAACATGGATGAATACTCTGATGACGATGAAGAATTTCAAATAGCTGAGGAAGAGCAAGATGTATACTATCCTTCTTTTGCTCCATTTTATATCTGTGTAAACTTTCTAATAAATTTTCCTTTTTCCCCTTTTCAGACATACCCAAGTGAGCAAGACAATGAAATCAAGAAAACAGGTACATGGTTACTTCGATGTGTACATAGATGCACACACACAGACATGCACATATTCAGTTTGGATAAGTTCCATTTTATATGCAAAGTCTTACATCATTGATCTATTCTACATTTTTGAAGCCTTTGAAGAAGAACCAGAGTATCAGATTGATTTATCCCATTTTTCGGGTAATCTATGTCATGATGACCGTGATAATGCTCGTAATTGCTGGCGAATTTCTGATGGGAACAACTTCAGAGTTCGTAGCAATCATTTTTGTTATGACAAAACAAAGGTTCTTAGCTGCCTTGTTATTAATCTCCCTTCTAGTATGCTCTGTTTTCTTGACTTTCGACTTGACATCTTATTACGATGTTGGGCTTACTTTTGTTGCATTTTCTACACTTTCCATGAAGATCCCTGCTGGAAAACATTTAATGGATCTTGTTGCTTTTGACTGGTTCAAAGACACTAAAAGAATGGACCATGTTGCTAGGCGTCAAGGATGTGCTGCACAAGTAAGAATACTTCTGACCCCCCTCTATTCCTCCCCATCGTTTAAGTCGCTATCAATTCAAGTGTCAAGAGCATGTGCTTTTCATGTGTTTCCTTCATATTAGACTTCAATTCACTTATGAGATTTTCTGTTTCTTGGTTTTCATCTGACATATAATTCAGAGCCAAAATGCGTTTAAGAGATTACCTTAAAGACGTTCCATATAATTTTAATACTTGATTGTCTGCAATGATGTGTGTCCTTAACTAAGCAAGAAATAAACTCATCGTTTTTCCAGGCTGTGCTGGTGAATTTATGTTATGCTCGGAAGCTATCTAACTGTTCCTTTTTCTGATAAAAATTTTATTATTCCGACTTGTGAGGTCTGAATACAATGATTTAATAATTCCTTGCTGTCTCGCTGAAATGTTTTGAATTTTAGGAATGTCAACCGACGGGACTTTCTGATTGTCTGTGCAGGTTGCTTCAGAGAAAGGGCTTTTCTCCATTATTTTCAATGTACAAGTAAGTTCTTTTCATCTATCACTTCAAGTCCCAGTTGTTTTCTTTGAAAGATGAGGAAGAAAAACAACTTTGTAAGCTTTACAGGTACCTGGTTCCACACATTATAGCATGGTGTTTTATTTTGTAACAAAAGAACTAGTACCTGGGTCTCTCTTGCAACGGTTTGTTGATGGAGATGATGAATTTCGCAATAGCAGGTTTAAACTTATTCCATCAGTTCCAAAGGTTTGTATCTTTGCTTTCCTGGGTCATTCTAGTGGTTTCTTAGGATACCAAGACTTGTTTGGTTGGCACTGATGTATACAGCAGTTACATATATAAATTTAATCTGTTTGTGGAACTTTTTGATATTTGGTTGTATTAACTGCATAAACTTCATTCGAACTACAAATGTGACAATGCCAACATTTTCTGTCATTTACCCAGGGCTCATGGATTGTTCGGCAAAGTGTTGGAAGTACCCCTTGTTTATTGGGAAAGGCAGTCGATTGCAACTATATCCGTGGACCCAAGTATCTGGAAGTAAAGACTACAAGACCTGATATTTACCTCTGAAATTGCTTGTCGACACTGTAGTTTGTTAACATGTTTTATGTGTATATGTAGGTTGATGTTGATATTGGTTCTTCTACCGTAGCTAATGGAGTTTTAGGGCTTGTGATTGGCGTAATTACGACATTGGTTGTTGACATGGCATTCCTCGTACAGGTATGTGTGATTGCATTTACAGACTTTAATTTGTGTTTGGATGTGGCTCAAAAATCATCCAAGAAGTTGGGGTGTATTCTCATAGTTAATTGTCTTAGAAAAGTTTGGTAAAAAGAAGCGGATACTATGTTTCTTTTTGGCTTATTTAAATGAAAAAAGAAATTTAGGGAAATTCTATTTATGTCGGTTCTTTGTGTGCTTTTCATTTAACTGTGGTTTTTGTTTTTCCTATTTATGTTATAAGTTAGACTTCTTTTGTCAAATTTGTTTACTCTTTCCGTCCCAATTTGATAGGCATACTTTCTATTTTAGATGTCTCAAAACATAGACATTTTTTTTTGTAGCATTTATTATTAACGAAGTTACAAGTTTGCCTCTATTTAATTTTTTTAAACTAATTCATTAATTACAGACACAATTAATCAAAGGGCATAAATGAAAAATCATATAGGATTAAATGATTTTAACTACTAAAACTATTATTTCTTAATTCGCGTAAAAAATAGTTAGTGCCTATCAAATTAGGACGGTGGGAGTATTTGATAACATTGTGTTTGACGTGGATATGCCACGTCGTTTCAACTGAATTGATGCAAAATACGACAATTTATTGATGTCATAAGGTTAAATGGAAAAACTTTAAGTACGCCGTCTTCTTTTATACTAGGTTTTTTTCATTTTAGCCTTAACACGATGAGAATTAGGCGTCGTTCTGTTCTGAGTTAACTGTCACACTAACATGTATGCTACATGGTATGTCTATGTCAAGGCAGTGACAGACAAATATATGAGTATTAGCATATGATGCAATTAGAAACTTTGTGAAAAATACAAGTGTGTTAAAATCACTAGTTTGAAACTAATGACAAATTGAGAAACACATGAAGTTCAAGTTTTTTTCATAAGCCGGATTCTGAAGACGCCATTGATCGGGCAGTTGGATGCCCAATGAGGGACATTTCTTCTATAGTCATAAGTTATTATAATTTTTATATGTAGTAAAATTTAATTGCATCTTTGTACGTTAAACTGTGTCAAAATGTATATCCTCTGGCAGGCAAACACCACTGATGAATTACCAGAGCGGTTGATTGGCGCGGTCCGGGTGTCGCACATAGAGCTTTCTTCTGCTATAGTTCCGAAACTGGAATCAGATCCTTCATGACTCACAAACCCCAAAACACATACCCCAGGCTTACACAAGAATTCGTTTGTTTAGATTTGCCTGTAATTGACTTCCAGGTTTATTCTTTTAGTGTTCCCAGGTGGAATTTTGCATTACGGGAAAATTGGGTGTTGGAATTTTATTTCTTCGTTGTACCGATGTTACATGTCCAAATAGCGTCTTATACGTTTTGTAGATTGGGACTTCATAAGGGGAGAAGAGAATGTTTCTGGGGAAATAAATTTGATTATCATGATTTTTTTTATACGAACTTGGATCTTATTGAGCCATTTTGGAATAATTATAATTTATCAAGATTTATCATTTTTTCCCTCCCACGAAGGATCGAACTCACAACTTGTTGGCGACGAGTGCTCATTGTTAGAGTTCTCCAGTATCAATGAGCTAATTCAATCTCAATTGCTTCATTTTTTTTTCAATTTTTTTTGTCTAGCGCATGATCAATGGCGTGCTCCCTCGTTTTCTCCTCTGAGTACTTTTCTTTTTATTTTTTTAAATCTCTTTTATTCAGCACAAATGGTTATAGCATCTCCTCCTGTTAGCCGCCGTTATCAGTTTTACTTTTATCGAACAATCAATAAAACGGCTTATTGAATCATCTTTTACAATTACGAAAGTTAAACTTCGACAACATTAATAACTCACTCATCAGCTTTGGCACTCGTATCAGTTGCATTTTATTTCTTGACTTCACAAACAAAAAAGGCATAAGCAAAGCCTTTTTTGAACTAAACTTGACTTACTAATTCTCATTAATCTTCCGATGTACATGGGCTTTTAAAATTAGGCAATTAATACAATTGTACTCGATCACTAAAATGGCCTTATACAAAACTTACCTCTCTAAATTTTTTGAAATTTGGGTGACAAAAAAAGAAGAAAACATAACATAAGAAGAAATCGTGTAAGTTTGGGGGTAAGTTATGTATTAGACCCACTAAGATAGGTCAAGCCACATGTTACACTACTTTACATTCTGCTTAACGAACTCACCCCAACTCAAACTTTTGGGAAACCCCAACTCAAACTTAGCACCCAGTGCCTCAACTCTTCTCTTCATCTCCTTATCTCCCATCAACTTCTCGATCCCCTCCACAATATCATCCTTCATCACCATTGTTGACAAATCCTCACACACATTATACCCAATTCTTAAATGACTCACCACCAGCTTAGTATCATGGTATTGGTCACCCCTTAACGGCCAAGCCAAAAATGGCACACCACGGCCAATGGCTTCCATGGTCAAATTCCACCTGCAATGTGATAAAAACCCACCCGTTGATGGGTGGCTTGAAATCAGCAACTGTGGGGCCCATCCTTTTATTATCAAGCCCCTCTCACCAACCCTCTCTTCTAACCCTTCTAGGTAATACCCTTCTTCTTGGTTCTCTGCTCCGGGTTGTCCACATCCCTGACCCGCCTCCTTCTGGAGCACCCATATGAACGGGTGGGTTGATGCTTCTAAGGCTTCTTGTAATCCAGGGTCCCTAAAGTCGTCCCGCGGGAAGCCTGTTCAGCGTTTTATTATTATTTTATTAAAATCCCCAGTTCCTAACTCATCAGCTTTTTCATCCGTAACTCAGGGGCTACTTTAAGAGTTCTGCGGGACACCTACTCAGCTTTTCACTAAACACAATTTAATTTTAATCCCCTAACTTTTATCTACTACTTCATTTAAAACTTTCTACCCCAAATTTATTAAAATAAAAAGTGTTCATTCAAATAAAAATAATTCATTAAAATAAAAATATTGCATTAAAATTAAAAATACATTAAAATAAAAAAACATTAAAATAAAGTTCATAATTTCTTAAAATAAAATAATAATACATGAAAATAAAATTTGGTATTATTTTTCACGATTGTTCCATAGATGCTCTACCAAATCCGCTCGGAGACGATAATGTTGCTCACGATCACGAATATCGATGAACCTTTGGATATATATTGCAAAGTCGGATTGACCTCCCTGTGATGCATTCGCTTGATGGTCGTCTCCTTCTCCTGTCCAGTTTGTCACGGCGTAGCCTTCGTCTTCAACGAATATGTTGTGTAATATGATACACACGTACATTTGGAGATCCATTGAAAAATATTTGGAGAGAAATTTTAAGAGTTGAGAGAGTTTGGGGGAGAGAAATGGGTGTTTGAAGTGAAGAAATGATAGAAAAAAATATGTTTATGGGAGTATTTATAGAAAAATGGGCAAAACTAGCCGTTAGGGAGCAAAAGGGTAATTTTTCGGCCCCCAACGGTACTCCAATGGTAATATTACTGTTGGAGTAAATCTAACCGTTGGATCAATCAGATCCAACAATCAGATTTAAATATTAAAAAAAAATAAATGTGCCCCCGTGCCTGACAAATGTAGCATGTCCTCCCGCACGAGGACGGGCTACCGGACCGGGACACTGTAACATGTCTCGGTCTGAGGGGCTAAAACCAGCCTTATGGCAAAAGAAAAGTTGTGTTCCTATGAGCCGACGACATGAAAATATTAATTACAAGGGGCATATTAAGAGGGAGAATCAGGGGAAAAAGTTTAAGAAATTTGAAAAAAAAATGTTAATAAATGTTATTGAGTGTTTTTTTAGCATATTGCACAGAGACAAGTGTCACGACCCATTCCCGGGACCGCGATTGGCATACGAGGCGAACCGTCTGTGAAAGCCCGGCCCATCTCGCACAAGCCTCGGAGAACAGAAAACTATCCAGATTCATGTTTTAATCGGCTTATTTACCGTATTAAATAATTTAGCATAGAAAAAACAATATTCTCGAATATATAATTAAAATATATTCGTAATAACAAAATAATAATAAATAATTTAAATAAAACCGTTAAACATTTGCTTAACAATTGTAAGTCCATACCCACTACCCAGTGTGGAGCAACTAACATAACATAATTTGGCCCGAACAATAGGACACTCTCTGCACGCGGAAGAATCAAACGACTGTTATCCGCTACCTGAAAAGTGAAGTAGAACAAAGACAAGAAAAATAAAAGGGTAAGTTCCCCTAGTGAGCGGATAACACAAAAGAGCGGCACAGACGCCTCAAAAGGGTTTTGAAAACATTTTCAAAACTA
>CAODLS010395395.1:0-31083 GCA_948243855.1 Flueggea neowawraea
TCCTCCTGCTCCCCCCTCATTTCCTTGGGTGGGAATTGGTTGAGTTTGACTCTCTTGAGTTCCAATATTTTCAACTTCAAAACTTTCAAAATTTCTATTTCCACCAAAATTTTCCATTACTACAAAATAAATATGCAAATAGAAATTTCTTTGTAATGGAAAATTTTGGTGGAACCGGACCAAACCGTGAAAACCACAGTTCGATTCTGGTTCTTATATTTGACAAACCGGAACCGCCGGTTCCGGAACCGGCAACAACTCTGCTTCAAAGTATGACATTGTACTTAATAGTTTTAGCGACAAATTATAAGCTGCTCTTCAGTATTGCAGTCATTAAGTTGAGTCATTGCATTCACACTCACAATACTAAGTTCTGTTAAGTTGATGAGTCATTGCATTCACACTTGCAATACTTTTTTGAAATCTTAAGTTCTGTTTCATTAAATGAAATAAAGGATAACGTGGAAAGTTGGTTACATATCTTTTTGAAGCTGAATGATTTTTTTTTCCCTTGTCTCAAAACTGAAAAAGTTCAACAACCAACGATCTTCCAGGAATTTGCTCCTTAACGTATGGATGTTAGCAGACTGTTGTAAAAGATGTTACCAGACTACGTGATAACAAGAAAGTTGAATATTTTTATGTAAGCATTTATTATATGCTTTTAGATTTGATTTTCTTATTAGTTGTTCTAAACAGCATTTTCTATTTAAATGGAACTTGATTTTGTTAACATCTTCTCATTAAGTGATACAGTTGCTGTGGTGCCTATCATTGATTTTTTTTTTAATGAAAAGTTGGAGGGAGAGGAATCAGTGGTGCCTATCATTGATTTTTAATTACTTGTGTTATTTGTGAAAAGAAGGGTATAAGCATGTGGCTACTGGATAATTATTGAGGAAATTAGTCGCATGATTTTACTTATGTACTTGTATTATTCACTAATGAAAATAATTAAGTTTCTTGTGGATTTGGGAAAATAAAATTAACTGATAAGCATTCAGGTAGTATAATTGATTTATTGCTTAATTGTCAATTATTGACTGATTTCATTTTATTTCTGCCATTATTCTTGCTCCTGAACTTCTGCTTTTGCTTTTTGGAAGTAATTGTTATCTGAAGTCTGGCCACCTGAGTTCGTTCTTTTTCCTATTTTAGGTATCCTGGATCTTCTTCTGAAATTCCCTGGATTTCACAGATGGAAGTTCACTGACATTTTGCGAAATAATTGTTAGTCTTGCATGGGCCATCATTCTTCCAGCTTGCTATGTGCGAGCCTTCAATCTGTCCCTTAAAAAAACCAAGAATGTGCTTTCAAATTTTAGTCAAGTGAGGGACATTCCCCCCTTATTTATTGTGGCTGTGGCCATGTACATGCTTCCAAGTATACTAGCAGCTGGTTTGTTTATCTTTCCCATGCTTCGGAGATGGATTGAAAACTCAGATTGGCTTATTATCTGATTTCTTTATGGTGGTCGCAGGTAACCTAATCTCATTTTCTTCCTTTTCATGTTGATGTTGTTGGCTTTTGTTGAACTCAAAACATGTTTTTGCATTATTGCACGTTGAACTGATTGATGCAAACAAAATTGGATTGAACACATTTAAAAATTGTTTCCAAAAGTCTTCTTAGTGCTTCCAAATGGAAAATTTTACCGCAAGTTCTCACTGAATCTACTGAAGAGCATGTGAACATAGTGAATTACTTGGCTTATGTTAGTCTCTTCCTTTGCTTCTAAACCACCTCTGTTACATATGCAAATGTGTTTCTTTTTGCATTAGCAGAGAAATTTTGTATGTTTTGTTGAATTCAAATTTATCAAGAATGAGAAGACTGAACATTGGCCAAAAGGAAGAAAAAGAGAGAAGGAAAAACAGAAAGCAGATCAATGGAACAATTTTGACCTTACATGTGATATATAATGGATTTGGTTGCATAAGTGGAAATTACTACGAATTCCAATTTGAAATTGGGTGCTAGATACACTTAACTCTTACATTTTTATATTAGCAATCCCATTTAGTTAGTCTTCAATTTGTTTAATGATGCTACTAAGTTCTTTGGAAATCTATTTCATCTAGCTAATGTTTGAATATATTTTTATTTCATTCATTTATTCCTATGATTTTCTGACAGAATTACATTTAGTTTTGTTTTTGGATATTGAAATAGGTGATATTTTTCTCTCTAATCCTCTTTCTTGTCTGCAGCCAAGAATTTATGTTGGAAGGGGCATGCATGAAAGTCAATTTGCGCTCATAAAGTAAGTTTGACATGACAAGAATCTGCATTATGGTACTCTATGCTGCCTAAAATTGTTTAGGTAAATTGCTTTGCTGTCTAAATGCATGTCGATTCTTTTTTCTTGTTAAAAATTGCAGGTATACTATCTTTTGGCTGTTACTTTTGTGTCCAAAATTTGCATTCAGCTACTTTGTCCAGGTTAGCTAACTTTTGTGGTTGTTTTAGTCTGCATTATGTTTGCGTTTTTTCCCTTTTTCGGATAAAACCTCTTGTGAAGCCAACAAAAGATATAATGGGAATTAAGCGTGTAGATTATACATGGCATGGGTTTTTCCGAGATGGTTTATTGTTTTTTCTTTTCCTTCACTTTGTTTTCCTTTATTTTGGCTGAAATGTTCAGTCTATGTTAAACAGTTCACTTGTTAATGTAGCTAAAAACAATTACGGAGCTGTGTTATCGCTGTGGGCACCAGTAATCTTGGTAGGCATCCAGCAATTTTTAGCTTTAATGTGTACTTATGCAATGCATGCTGGAGAATACATTAGCGTTTCTCTGTTAAGATATCTGATTATGTATATTGGATATGCAGGTCTATTTTATGGATACTCAAATTTTGTATGCAGTGTTCTTAACCTTATATGGTGGTGTTGGAGTTTTTGATCGCCTTGGAGAGGTAGTCTTATGAAACCATTTTGTATGCTTATTTTCTCTTTTTTTTTTTAAAACTGTGGACATCCTAAATCATTTGACATGTTTTCTTGCTTCTCTTTTGTACAGTCTTTCCTATTGATATTACATAACAACATATGCTTGAGTTTTGTATCTAGTTCTTGATGCTTATACAATAATTGAGCAAATAATCAGAAGCTCAATGTGCACTTTGTTTATGTCTTAAATATGTCCTCTTTATTCATTTCCTTTGATGTTCTGTACAGAAGATATAAGTAGATGCAACTTGCCTTTTCTTTTTCTCATTGTAAGATGCAACATGTTGTTATGGTTAATTATTTGTTTAACTTTGCAGATTCCAATAGCTTTGGATATGGCAGTTCAATTTCGATCAAGCGACTCTGACCTCTGGAAACGTATATTTGCAGATGAATGCATGAAATGTGCCGTTATTGAATGCTATGAATCTTTTAAATATATTTTGAATATTTTGGCGGTTGGAGAAAATGAGAAAAGGTTATATTTACTTCTTAGTTGATATCTGTTGATTCTATTCTGCTTCCAATTATTTCCTCTAAAAACTTCTCTTTCCAATCAAATCCGAGGTCTTTTCCGATAAGCAAGTTATCTTCTTGCTTGGTAAGCAAGATTTGATTTTTCCATCATCCTACTATCCGAAATTAACTGGACTTTGTGACAATGTACAGGATAATAGGTATAATCATTGAAGAAATTGAGAACAACATTTTGAAGAATACATTTCTTGCTAATATCAGGATGGGTCCATTATCTGTTCTTTGCAAAAAGTTTGTGGAGCTTGTGACTATCCTGGTGAGCTTACTTTCCAGTTCATTTGTCATTCGATATTTTTCTTTACCAATGTGATTATAAAACTAACTATTTGCTAATGTGTTTTTAGAAAGATGGTGATCCATCCAAACGAGACACAGTGGTGGTGTTGCTGCAGGATATGTTGGAAGTAGTCACACGTGATATGATGGTTAATGAGAATCAGTAAGTAAATGTGGCTTGTTGCAATCTCTTTCTGAGATACTAGAGTATCCAGTAGTTACTTGTTCCGGAACTGATATTCTTCTCATATGTTAACACTCAGCGAATTGGTAGACCTTGGACATAGTGGAAAGGATTCTGGAAAGCAGCTTTTTGCTGATACTGACTCGAAACCTGCAGCAATATTCCCTCCTGTTGTTACAGCTCAATGGGATGAACAGGTACTTTTTTGTTTTTTGGCCATCAGTCATTACTAGAACGGATTTTGTACTCTGCATTGTGTTAACAGCTGATTGAGGTTTCACTTAACTTCTCAGATAAGGCGCCTTCATCTTTGTTTGACGGTAAAAGAAGCTGCCAGTGATGGTGCAGAGGATGCAGAGCACCATCTTGCATAAATCCATATACAACTCTGGCTTCTGCATACAAAGTCTGTGCTAATGACTTATTGGTTCTATATCCCAAATCTGAAGTAGGACATCACATAGAAGTTCTCAACATAAGCAGGAACACCGCTGTATACTCCTTGTTTCTTGCTGCTGCAATCTTACCATCTGTACAGTTTTGAGCCTTCTCTCATTGCATCTGTTGTAGATTTCTGGGTCAATGCAGGAGAGTCGTTACATTCGCTGGTGAGAAGCTTTTCACAGAGTTCGCTGGGGAAATGGAAGTTATATGTCCCAAACCTCTCTTCCTTTATTGGGAAGAACTTCTTTAAATGCTGGTGTCTGGATAAATATGAGATCTTTTTGTCTCCAAATAAAGTGCTGAACACAGATTATGAGACCATTTCAAGTGAGCTTCAAAATTGCATCACTGGTTTCTCACAGAAGGTCTGGAGATGTCTAATTCAGTATTGTCATTATTTGAAAATGTTCAAAGATTTTAAATTTCATGGGCTTGGGAAGTCTTCCACCATATGGGATTTGGAGGCTTCTCTTGTTGGTAATTGGTCTTGTTCAAATTGGTCTTTTGATGGCCTCGCCCGTGGTCATGTAGGATTGGGACTAAAGAGAGGGTTCAGAAAAGCATTAGATGACATAATAGTCATGCAGCTTCAGCTTGCTGCTGTGTTTTTCACCTTTTCTCTTGGGACAAAGGTCCACTATTTTGGGCGCACTTAATTGCGCGGTGGTGAAAAATACAGAGCTAACGGCCGTTGTTTTGTTGTCTGACATGAGAAGTTTGCAGAGAACTACCGGATGTACTCAAGAAGTCACTTTGTGAAAGGACTGGAGCTTATGGTGTTGCTGATATATTATCAGATTTATGGAAAGGCTGCTACAGATCAAACTTCTTACATTCTCAATTTGGTTCTTGGTTGTTTTCTCCTTTTCTCTTTAACTCATCAGGATTTGAATGGCAGAAGATTGTGGATGATTGGGATGATTGGGAAAAATGGATCAGCAGTGAGGGAGGTATAGGTGTACCTGCAAATAAGAGCTGGGAGTCGTGGTGAGAAGAGGATCAAGAGCACCTACACCACACTGGGTTTTAAGTTCGATTTTGGGAGATTGTTCTTTCTTTACGATGCTGTCTCTATCAGTACGGTATTGTATATCAACTACAAGTGTGAAGAAAGTTCAGCTGGTAGAAGCCGGAGCATTATTGTGAGTATTTATTGTGTAGATTATATGTTGTTTTAAACTATGCAAACAGCTGCCTAGGTTGTCGTATAGAGAACTTCATGAAATTAAATTTTATTTAATCTCATTGGGCATAAATTGGACAACCATTTTTCGCCCTTGAGATGATGAAGTTGAGGCTGGTGCATTAGCATAAACCATGACACTAGCTAGTCGAAGCATTAATGGTAGAGAAAGTTTTTGAAAATGATTTAAGATTTAATTTCTTCATGTAAGTGGAAAAGAAAATTAGATGAAAAGGTGATGCACCTTACTTTTTGTTCATATAACTGAACAGGATGTTGTAGCTTTAAACAATCCTACAATTGAATACACTGGTTTTATGATTTGTATTTATCTGACTTAATTCTTTGATTTTAGGTTGCTGGTCATTGTTGCTTTGGTGATCATTCTTAAAGGTAGGTTCTCTAACTCTAAAACTACTTTAAAACAAGAAAACCATTTGTGATGGCAGATTAAAGAGTAAATATATTTGTAAATTATCGCCCTGTATCAATTGCAGGTGGTTTCCATGGGTACAAAAAAATTCAGTGCAATGTAGCCATTCATGGATTTGTCTGTTGAAATAGCTCCTTTGAAGTCACCATTGCGAACGTCGGTTTTTACTCTAAATGTATGCAAAGGCTCTCTCAAGTCCTCATTTCGTTCAAATATTAAGAGTTTCCTCATTTTTTCTGTTGATCGACATCACTAGGAGGTATACGTCGGATACCTCGAACCCAAAACTTCATTCCAAGTGTGGGCGTTTGCCATTGGAGCAAGCCCATCTCGATGAGATCTAAAAATATGAAATACCTTAATTATCTTTCTCTCGTTCAAAATTAAGAGCAGCTTGTGCAGCATATACACACACAGCCTGACTATACAAAAAGAAGGCAAGCATGAAACTTAAAAAAAAAAACTCTTCTAACATAGTTTAGAATAGACTGAGCAACAATTAATCCGCATAGCAGCAAAACTGGCAAACTGAAGAGCTAAAGTGACGTAAAATCATCACTTTATAAGCAATGGACTGGACTGCATCCTGTTGTCTTGTTCACGAACCGATCCCAAAGAGCTTCTCCGGTATCCTTGTGCTTCAAATCTGGATACTTTGGGTTCCTCTGTGCATCGAAGAAAACTAGATGTCAAAACTTTCTAAACAGTGAATCCCTGATTATATGATGAGCAGGCATTTGGCCTCCTCAAGAAAGTCATGATTACCGACTTGAAGGGAAAACCCGGTTAACAATTACATGAAAAACGGAGCCTAAACACAACTTAGATAACAAGAATACCAATAACCTATTAACCGACTAGCCCAAACAACATTGGATAACAAACTAAAGTGAGTAAACCACCAAACCTCAACATTCGTCTTGTAGTAATCATTCTAGCTATTTACAAATTTTGTAATTCCAGACCTTTATCTTTTCTTACAATTTCATATTTTTAATTTTTTTGCCATACTTTATATTTATACTTCGGGTTTAATAAGTTTTAATCTAGTTTCATTAACATAATTATTGTGGGGATCCGATAATTAATATTGATGTCAATACAATTATTGTGTTAAGATTAATTACATCTACGTAAATAGTCCCGCACTCATTGTTTTTTTTTTTTTGCGAAAGTGAAACTCAATAAAACCAGCACAAATACTTTAATTGAGAGGCAAATTGACTTAATAGAAATTATATAAGTTTTATATAAAAATCCACTCAAACTTTATCAGACATTTTTTTAGAGGATATGAGACATTATTAAGCAAATGAAAAATTAGAAATTATTTATTTTTAACCATTTAAAAAATACAACTGTTTTTTTGATAGAGAAAAATATAATTATTAAAAATCCACTCTAGGACTATTGCTTTTATAATTATGCCCTTACCCGCTGCTAGAGGGTGGCCATGAGCTTGACTGGGTCGGGCCAAAACCTTTTTTATAGCCTGATTAACCGGATTGGGTTAGGTCAGACCCGACCCTTTAAAAAGGTTGAGTTGGGCGGCGTGAGCTTAAAATATAATTAAGTTTTTATATATATTATAATATATGAAAACTGAAAAAAAATGAAATTTCTAAAAAATATAAGAAAAAAAATGTGTAAATATTAAATTCCGAGGACATGACGAGGGGTGCTCTACACCATGACTCGAGGATCCCTGACCCAAATTTCCGAAACTTGGTGCACGATGATGCTCCAAACCACAAACTGAGCATTCCATAATTATGTCCATGCCAAATAAGGGCCCTCCACAAAGTTTGGTGCAATTCTGACCTATTTTCTATTTTTTACGATTTTTTCTATTTTTGCCATTTGTAAAATTAAAAACAAATAATTCTCGTCACAAATTTTTTTCATACTTTACAGAAAATTAGATTGGATGTTTCTTAAGCCTCTGTGAAAAATTTCAGATCAAAACTCCAAAAATTGAGTTTTTTAGAGGGGGTGATGTATAGTTACTCAAAACTCCAAATATTTACACGTTTTCCTTTCTTATATTTTCTTATATAGAAAATTTAATTAATCAATATTTACTCAAAATCCAAATATTTTCACGTTTTTCTTTCTTATATTTTTAGAAATATCAGTTTTTTATTGGTTTCTGTTTTCATATTAGTTTTAGTTAATCAATATCGTAAATATTGATTAATTAAATTATTTATATAGCAAACAATAAATTAAGGTCATTTTTATTTAATTTTTTTATGAAAAAAATTAGTATTAAAAATTAACTTTATTTTTATAAGTTAGTTAATTTTTATTAAATAAAAGCTATATCATAAAATATTTACATATTAAATGCCAAATGGATTGTTACGTTAGCAAAATGCTGAAAAAGTTAACTCCAAACTAACCGATGACACAATTTTTATGAGTGTTAAAATTCATGTCTTTTTTAGGTAAAATTAAAAGTTCGTGATATTTTTGTCCATTTGACTAAAGTGTATACTTCGGACTGAGTCGGGCCTATTTTCCCATTTTTTATAAATTCAGACTCGACCCTAAATCTTTAGCGGGCCATTAAATTTGGCCTAGTCCTACCATGCGTGGTAAAAAGCCTAACCTAGGCCTGATATTTTTAGGGTCGGGCCAGGCTACTGCTGCTCCACTTCTTCTTAGCATCTCTTCGAGAAAATCACACTTTTATTAAAAAATAAAATTATATTTTTGACAAATGTCATCTAAGATTCTAATTTTGAAAAATGTTAGAAAAAAATTGAATTTAAAAAATGTAATATTCACGAGAAATCATGATATTTTTGTTAGAAATTGATTTTTTTTGCGAAAAAATGAATTTTATCACAAAAAAAACTGATTTTCCAAAGATCTTCACAAGAGATTTTTCAATTTTTTATTATATATTTGATTTAATCTAAGATTTTCCTCCAAAGATCTCCAAAAATAAGTTCACAAAATTTTTATAAGAAATTTAATTTAATTATAATTTTGTCCATACAATATTTATAAATTTTAATTTAATTTAATAATAATTAATTTGCAATGCAAAAATATATAAAATTTTTCAAAATTCACAATGGTGTTCGAAGGTATTCAAAGTAGGTCTTCAAAGGTTTTTGATGTTCTTCAAAATGTGTTTAGAGGTCTTCAAATAAGGTTTTCAAAAGTCCTTCAAAGTTTTTCAAAGGTCTTCGAATATCTTTAAAGGTGGTTTTCAGAAGTCATCAAAGAACTTCAGGGGTTTTCAAAAGGTTTTCAAAAATCTTTTAAAAGCTTTCGAGAAGTCTTCATAAAGTCTTTATAAGTTTTTGAAGGTCTAAATAAGCTATACACGGATAATCTCTGCCACCACCAACAATAAAAACAAACCTCGTCGTCGCCGCTAAAAGCAGTTCAATCAAATTTTTCAAAAACACAAACTCCCATTGCATAATAATTGCAAACATCCTGCTTGAAATCTGCACCAACACAATTTGCCAATAAAAACAACAAATCAAAAAAAAAAATTGCAGTGACTAGGGCTTCCAACTCAACAAAACCAATAGGAAAAATAAATTTTAACCGCCACTAATATCAGATCGATTCCACCGCCATTAAAACTAAAAAGCTCAATAAAATACACAAAAACATAATGTAGGCCACCCAATCAAACCCTAGATCTATGTTCGTCAACATGCACCGCCGCCCCTCTCCAACCGTAGCGTCTCCCAACAAATCTGCACCAAAACAAGTTAGGGTTTCTTCAACAAAACAAATCTGCATAGTGACTTCCGTCGCCACCTCCATCTTCGCTGGAGACTTTCTTCACCGCAAGCAATGTCGTTCTCTTCTCCTTCTTCTTTGAGCACAAGCGGCGGCGTGTTCTTCTCTGCCATGAGAGAAGAGGATAGAGAGAGAAAAAAAAGGAAAGCAAAGGAGAGAGAGAGAGAGAGAATAACAAAGAAGAAAGGTAATCCGAGATAGAGAGCAAGCAACGATCTCCGATGATGAGAAAGAACCGAGAAGAGAGAGTGACGACAGAAGAAGAGAGTGACGAGGAGAGCAGAGGAAAGGGAGAGGAACATAGAAGAGAGAGCGAGAGTGTGATGAGGAGAGGAGAAGGAGGAGGAGGAGTAGGCAGAGAGAGAGAGAGGGAGGACAGAAGGAACACGAAAAGAGAAGGGTGAGAAGAATTATTCGCGAGATTTTCAATTAAATACCAACAAAAAAATGACATTTTGGCAATTGACATTCAGAAAAGTGGCATTCCTCAAGATTCAATGTTTGAAGTTTCTATTTGAAGAATTACAGAACATGTATTTCTATTTTGGCAAATTATGATAGCCACCATAATTAACTCCGTCGCTTTCTTCCTCCATTCTCTCTTCCCTCTTCACTTATTATAAATTCCAACCCTAAAACCATATTTTGATCCTCAAGACCATTGAAATTCTCAGCGAATTTAAGCAAAGATGAAGACGAAATCTTTTTCCTCATTCTACCCTCAACTCACCAAATCCGGGCACATCTTTGTGAAACCAACACTGCCTCCCAGTTCCAAGCCTGAGATACACCTCAGTTCTGAAGTTTTCGAGGAGATGACAGGTGGTCTTAAGGCGGAAAAACACCTTGAAGGTGTTGAGATCAAGCTTGAGTCGGGAGGTCCGAAAACTCTCGCCAACAATAACCGTTCCAAAAACCTTAAGGAGATACTATTGCTAGTTTGTTCACTTCATTCCATGCTGGAGCCGCCGCGCTCTGAAAAAGGCGGAAAAGTTGGAGAAGGATAAAATTGACAGCGAGAAGAACGGCTAGGGAAAAGCCATCAATGGTGGCATGAAAGGTAAGGGATTTTCAGTTTTTTTGGGTAGATGAAGATACGATTGTTGTGGTGGCTGAACACAAATTTTAAATTTTCAGTAGATGGTTGCTAATGGAGTCACCGAATTTGTGCCAAGCCGCCGCAGCAGAGCGTTTCATTTTATTTGCATTCGTTTGTTTCCTTTTCTGAACTGGCAAAGTTTGTGCTTTTCTTCCTTCTTCATTTAATGAAGAGGTTTTATTCTTATTAATTTCGTGTTGGTCCTTAGCAAAATTACAGAATAGGAATAATATTTTTTGTGTTATTTATTAAAACAGTGCTAGTCTATATTCAAGTGAGCGCGTGAGTGTCTTCATCAGCTAGACTTCGCCATCTTCTTCTTCTTCTTCTTCTTCTTCAATCTTCCAACAGTTCTACTACTAAGAAAAGCACCGGTCTCTTGCTTTGTCGATGAAAACAAACATGGTTTATTTAAATTGTTTGCTTGAAACAATCAATAATTGCTTTACTGTACTTTATTTTACTAAAGAATTCGTGGATATGAAAAGCAAGATTCCAATTCCAACATAGTTCAACACAGATATAGTTTCGGCTTTGAATTAAATATCAATCAAATTGAATATGTTTTCAATTGCGTCGGGTTACAGGTTACTTGAGATGTAGACATCTCTCAGACATAATCTGTTTAAAAGGGAGAAAGCATTCTTCATTGTGTTTGAAGCCAATTTTTTTTAAAAGCAAAAAAAAGATATGGCTGAAGGAGTTTTTAACAGATATTGTAGTGAACATACTCAACACTCTGATCTCCTCTGTGATCAAGAAGATTGCGTTGAGCTGGTACGCAGAAGAAGAGTTCCGGAGACTCGGGAAGAATATTGAAGATATCAAACCTGTGCTTGCAGAGCAGAGCAGCGTCAACATGGAAGTGTATCTGTCAAGAAATGGCTTGCAAGTCTTGACGATGTAATTTACGATGCCGACGACCTGGTGGATGAAATCTCCGCCGAGTCTAAGAGGCAGGAGTTGATGCTTAAAACCAAGAACAAAATTGCGAAAAGGGTACGTTTTTTTTTTCATGCTCATCGAACCCACTCCGTTTTAGGCTAAGATTGTCTGGAAGAGTTAAGGAAATAAGAGAGCAACTAGATGATCCATGACTGTTTTTAACTTCCTAGTTCGTGATGCTAAGAAGGAAGTTATTCTGAAGAAGAGGGAAGAGACAATTTCTATTGTCAGGGAGGACGATATCATCGGAAGAAACGGGGATAAAATAGCCTTAATAGATATGCTCTTAAAAGCTAATGAGTCTCAGGGGAATCATTCAGTAATTTCTATTGTTGGAATAGGAGGCTTAGGAAAAACTGCGCTTGCTCAGCTTGTGTACAATGACAGCATTGTCCAACAAACCTTTGAACCCAAAAACTGGATATGCGTTTCCGAAGACTTTAATGTCCAGGAAATTGCAAGAAAAATTGGTTTTGATGATTCTAAGGATCTTGGATATGAGGCCTTGTTAAGAAAGTTAAAGGAGAAGTATGAAAATAAAAGGTACTTAATTGTGTTAGATGATATTTGGAACGAGAATCCTGAAAAATGGCGTAAATTGAAAGCCATTTTACCTTCAGGCGCAAGTGGAAGTGCAATTATAGTTACCACTCGTTCTAAAACAGTTGCGAACATTATGCTTTCTACTCTTCTAATGTATGAATTGCAAGCAAGGATTAACCCCCGGTCAGTCTTGGACTCTGTTCAAGAAAGTAACAGAACGGTCAGAACTGGAAAGCAACCTGCAACTGAAGCAGGAACAAATCCTCAAGAAGTGTGCAAATGTACCTCTTGCAATACGGGCTCTGGGCAGTCTCCTTTGTGGAAAAGACGAAAGGGAATGGTCATTTATCAGCAATCATGAGCTCGCAAATATTGAGCAAGACAATCAAGACATTCTTCTTGTGCTAAGGATTAGCTATAACCACTTAGCTTCACATTTGAAGAACTATTTTTCCTTTTGTGCAATCTTTCCCAAAGATTATATGATGGAAAAATGGGATTTAATCTACCTGTGGATAGCAGCAGGATTCCTGCAGCCTACAGATACAAATCAAAGGCTGGTGGATGTTGGTGAGATTGCATTGATGTTTCTTCTGAGGAGATGCTTCTTCCAAGATTTTGAAAGAGATTATCTAGGCCAGATAAAATCATTCAAGATGCATGATTTAATTCATGATTTGGCGCAACTTGAATCTGGAAAACAGGCTGCTTGTATTGGGCTTTCCAATCCCATGCCTTCTCAGGTAGAAGCAATTCGTTACTTACATTTTTGTGGAGGCAGGCCTACAATCCCTTCAAAATTGCTGAGCCAAGAAACTTCGCGTGCTTACTCACGTCGATTGCTTTTTTGATGCAAAATCAACTCTTAATGACGTTTGCTCGAGCTTCCAGTTCATTCGAGTGCTCAATTTCTCGAGCATGAATTTGGAGAAGTTACCAAGTTCCATCGCCAGGCTGAAGCTGTTAAGATTGCTTGATCTATCTAACAATTATGTAATGAATTACCTTCCAAATTCTCTCGTAAGACTGGTGAATTTGCAAATAAAGAAATCCTCTATAATTGTGGTTCACTTGAAAGACTTCCAAGAGATTTCAAAAAATTGATCAGTCTGCAAACACTAAACATTATAGGTTGTTATGGTTTTGGAAGAGTGCTAAATAAGTTCGAAGCACTGGACTTTCTTCTCCACTGTCCTTTCAGATTGACAAGAATATATGATCACGGTGGTTACTCGGGGACGTTGTTCAAGTTGACGATTGCAGGTCATATGGGAGACGGACCACTCTTAGATGTGATAATGTATAATAAAGCGATTTACACATTCAACACTGAGCTTGCAAGTCTTGAGATATTGGATATCCAAAATTGGTAAGGGATTAGTCAATTTGATCCGGTATCCACGAAATTTCCAATTTATGCCTTTAACCTTTCCAAGATCATATTTGGACATTCTTCAGATGCCCGGTATTTGCCTATGTTTGCTCACTTTTCTTCTTTAAAGATACTGATTCTTCAACGTATGAACAACGTCCAATACATAGACTAGGGGAACAACGCACCATCATCAGCAGAAACAGCAGAACCATTCTTTCCATGCCACGAAGAGCTTGAGATCACCGATTTGTGCAGTTTGAAAGCATGGTCTCCGCAAGTAGAAGCTGCCATGAAAAATGATGGGCTAGCTCGCCACTCGCTGCCATCGTTTCCTCGTCTTTCTGTGTAAGCATTACAAACTGCCCCAATCTGAAATTCATGCCTCATTCCACATCTTACATCTCTACATTTGAAAGGTGTTAATGAGATGCTTTCACAAACTCTCACAGAATAGGTGGCCAAGCAACAACTCTGTTGATTCATGGCGGATCCAAAGCTTTTCTGCAAATAAGTATGCACTCCTTGACAAAATGCAAGTTAAACACTTATTTCTCAATGCCACTTTATTGCCTTGTTAGCCTGCTGTTGTTAATATTATCTTATCAAGTTTCTGCAGGATTGAAGTTCATATTTTGTGTTATATAGATGTAAATAAAGGCATGAAAGCACGAGATATGCAGCAACGAGTATAAGATGCCAAAATCTAGCTGATGAAGATGACTCATGGGCTCACTTGAATATGGACTGACGCCGTTTTAATAAAATACAAACAAAACATTATGCCTATTCTCTAATTTTGCCAAGGACTAACACGAAATTAATGAGAAGAATAAAACCTCTTCATTAAAAGAACAAGGAAGAATGATCTGTGCAGAAAGAAAAGAGAAATCAGCGCCACTGCTATCAAGTTTGTTAATAACAAACTTTGCCAGTTCAGAAAATAAAACAAAAAAAGAAAAGAGAAACGATGACAATTTTTCAAGCTAATACGAAATTTGTAGGCTCTGCTTGGAGATAAATCCTTGAAAGAGTGTATGTTCGTTGCTGAAGTTACTCTGGTACCAAACTAATACATCACATAAATTTGTATGCATTATGACGTGCATCTGTCAGTCTTTTCAGTCCAAACTTAACAAGAAACCACAGTAATTCCAGTTGCATAAATATGTAGGAGGTTCAAGGTTTCACTTTTACGACATTGCAGAAGGAAAGACGCATTCCAAACAAAAATGAAACAGAACCGATGCCAGACCATTGTTGCTGATTGTATAATTTAGGCAAAACTGTTCATAGAAGACGAAATCTTTGATGTTACATGTAACTGTAGCAGATGCATAACCGCCAGATAGTGAGACCTGAAAACAACCCCCAGTTTTCACCCAACAAACATTATAAATGAGTAGAATGAACACATTTTAAATGCTCAAGATGGTGAACAAATCTAGGAAAAAAAATTGATTCATACTGCTTCTCGGACTAGTCAACTTCCACAGCTTCATTGAGTAAACTAAAGGAATTGCAAGACGCTGTAGGCTCATTTGAAAATCTGAATGGTTGTGAAAAGAGAGTTTAATTTCACACAAAAAGCGAGTCCCTTATAAACTACGGCAACTAACATTTCCATCCTGGCTCATACTAGTTCTTGCTTTAATACCTTCATTTCACGTTTCATGACTCTGCTTTACAGAACCACATACAGTTTTTCAAACCAAAATATTTGTAAGAGAATATGCTGCACAATTGTACTTTTTTAAGATTTGTCAGAGACAATAGATTAGATGCTTCAATGAAAATCACCAATTTCTTCCTGGAAACCATCCTACCCCATTTTTCCTTACAACAAAGAGGGAACAAAGACAACCATATCCATCATTGAATTTAGCTTGGTATTTGTCACCTAGCTCTTAAACTTGTCAATAATCATCAGGGACATGCATGAAGTGCTAATGTCAAATAACATTCGGCAGGATGGAATGTCTTAGTGCTGTTTCATGCTTTTCACTTCATCTCCTAATCCTAATTCCTAAAGTCGTTCATATTCTGTCACTCTAGGCATACCAAAGCAAATAAGGAGCAGTAACACAAAGATATCTAAATTGATCAAGTTGCATGGTGTTCCTGATATAAAATCATTAAGACAATTAATACAAGAGTGCAGTCAACACCTGTTTAAACCTTTCCTTGGATCTCTCTTCCTGCACAAGAAAAATAGTTTGTATGAGAGAAAACATGAGCAATTATTTTTAATTTTGAAACAAGAAAATAGCCAGTAAACGAAAAGGTCAAGTTAAACAGAAATTTAATTTCTTAGCGATCAATTTATCATAGAAAGACATATTCACCAGGCGATATTGCACATAGAAGTAAGAGGAACACACAAACATGCATGGCACTAATTCTTTGTAATTCAAAAGTATTGCAAAATCAATCGCACTTACCACACTGCTTCTTAAGTAAATAAAGTTTGTAAATACTGAACTGGGATTTGAAAGAATTGAAAATTAAGTGTTGAAACCAATATCCACTGAAGATTTAAGTGCTGACTAGATTTTTTTTTTTTTGCACAGCCTCGGTAGGAGGAATGACCCACCACTCACCAGGTGCCGCTCGACTCCAGGACATGTGCGTCCACAATGTGGTGCCCAACCACTAGGGCAAGCCATGCGGCACTGATTAGATTTCTTTAGGGTAAACTCTATGGCGGTCCCTGAGATTTGATAATATCTCTCGTGCGGTCCCTTAATTTTCAAAACCCTCCGCTCCAGTCCCTTAACTTGTCACTGTTAGTCAACTATAACGGGTCACGTCAAAAAATCTGACGTGACATATGGGGCCTACAAATTTTATGAAGTTAATAACAAAAATACCCTCTCATCCTCTCCTCTCTCTCCCTCCCACCCATGCCTTTCTTTCCCACACTTTCCCACCCACCAAACACCCACCACACCCGACTCCCCAAGCCACCTCTCCCCACTCCTCCCTAACCTCCGCCGAACCCTCTCCACTCCTTCCTCCTTCCCCATCCTTCTCTCCTCCCACATCGGTCTCTCTCTCTCTGAATCAAAGCAACAAAAACCCAGAAATTCAAACACAAATCCAGAAATTCAAAGCAACCAAAACCCATTAACAAAAATCAATAATAAAACACCTACAATTATGAAATCAACAAATCCAACCCTACACCCAAACCTGAAGCCACCAAACCCCAACCTATCTTCTTCAATTAATCCAAACTTGAAGCCACAAAACCCCAACCCTACACCCACCATTTTTGCCACCCCTCTTCATCGCAATCATTCGAATCCCAGAAGCAAACCCATCAGTGAAGCCAACCATTATTCAACCTTAAAGATTACAAATTTGCAATAGAAAATCAAAACCGAAATTGGGTTAATTCCAGTGTTTTGAAATCTCTCTCCTCAGCTAGAAATCAATTCACCCGATTTCTCACCAGTCGTCATCATCACCATCAACATCCCCAAAATCAAAGCACATGAGAGCACCACGACAAAGCAAAGACTAAAACCCATTTGGGATGGTCAAACCTGAGGGACAGCATGAGAGAGATGGTCAAACCTCAGAGACTGCCATAGAGTTTACCATTTCTTTAAGAGCTAAATAGCTAAATTAATGATAATACAATCATAATTAAGTTGTAGGCATTAAATTAAAACACATTGATGCCATGCAAATACAGCCCTCTGCAAAGAGCCCGGTTAAGAGATTAACTACTCCACTGACTAAAAGCATAATCCAGAGACATGTATCAGAAAAACTTAAAATAAGAAGAGTCAAAAGCTTACAGTTAATAAACAATCTCAAACATAAGTACCGGAAACTGAAGAATATTAAGTTGAACTAAGAAATAAAATAGCAATAGAATGATCCCCTCAAAACAAGAATAAAAAACTATAGAAGTACAAATCAAAAAAATTGACCAATATATTCTCGCATATAAGTGATTCGAGCTAATTGAATGCCAAGAGGGAAATTTAAATGAGTTTAAGTAAATCACATATCAAAATCTCATCTCAAAAACAATGTATAAGCAGTAGAAAGAGCAATATGAACATACTACAAACATTACACTTATCCAAACTAAAAGTAGACACAGAAAAAACTATCCAATGCTTCACACACAAAGCAACACTTAACGCAGTCATTGAAAATGACCCAACACACTAAATATCAAATTCTTCCTATTAATAACTTCTGCAATAACAAAAGAATATAAAAACGATAACTTCCATGTCCAAAACAAAAGAAAACAAATGCCTTCGCTTTCAACGAGGCGATCATTCTCTTCCTCAAGTCTCACCGACAATGACTCCAATTCAACTTGATAAGCCTAACAAAACACCAAAATTCTACATCATCAAACATCAATCAACCAAAGAACAACATAATTTAAACAACAGTATGAGAAAAACTTAAAATAAGAAGAGCCGAAAGCTTGCAGTCAATAAACAATCTTAAACATAAGTACCAGAATCTGAATAATATTAAGTCCTCTGAACTAAAAAATCAAATAAAGTAGAATTACCCTCCATCAGATTAAGAATAAGAAACCACAAAAGTACAAATCAAAAAAATTGACAAATACATCCTCACGTATAAGTGATTCTAGTTATTTGAATGTCAAGATGGACATTTAAATGACTTCAAGCAAATCACATATCAAAATCTCATCTCTAAAAGTACAAACCATAAAAACAATTTATTGTTCATAAACAGGGAAAAAAAGCCAAACGCAAATAAAAATCAGCAACACTCTACTGAGGCTTGGCACAAATTTGGTGAATCCATCACCAACCATCAGCTAAAAAATTCAAAATATACAAATTATTAGTTTTATGTTTAGCTTTAAACACCACAAAAATTATATCGTCATTCAACAAAAAACAGAAAATTTTAACTCACCCAATTACATGATACTCTCCATAAGCTTTTCGATAAGCTCCGGCATCTCAATATTTCTTGCTTTGGGGAAACCATCGCCACCACCATTGTTGGCATTACCCTCGTCATCGCCCATCTCGTCCCCATCGTTACCGTTCTTGTCATTTTTGTTGTTTCCACCTTCCCCTTACCATTTGCATTCATGGCATCATTCACACAATCATTATTATTGTCATCTTTCCCCTTGCAGTTCTTCCCAGTGTCAGTTTCATCCTTCCCGACCGTCCCTTCATGGCCTTTTTTAGAACTTCATCACCTGCGTACAACATGGAATGAACCGAGCGAACCAACAATAGTATCTCATCAATGTCTTTAGACTATTGAGACCTCATGGAGCCTTTCGCTTCTTTAATGAGGGCTCTGGACTTTCAGTCCCCAGCAAATGGAAAACTCTACCCTTTATACCAAGACCTCCACAGCCGTTGCATTGTCTTTGGAGATGTAATTCCAAAAGTTAGCATTGCTCGTTCTTCACACCTTTGGGGTGGTCTTCCACTTTAAGACCACCGGTCATTTTTCTAGAAAGCCTCGGTGGTGACGTGAATCTCCGGCGAAGATCGGGAGGCAATGTTGGTTTGATAAGAACGCGACCGAATTTCCCGGAGCCCTCGCCCAAGAAGCTAAGGGTTTCGTTCAGTCTCAACAGTCCAAAGACATTGATGAGATACTATCGTTGGTCCGCTAGATTCATTCCATGCTGGATGCATGTGATGAAGCTCTGAAAAAGGCCATGAAGGAGAAGGTTGAGAAGGATAAAACTGACACCGAAAAGAACTACAAGGGAAAAGACGGCAACGATAACAGTTGTGTGAATGATGCCATAAAAGCGAATGGTAAAGGAAAGGTGGAAACGATAAAAATGTCAATGGCAAGAACGATAACGATGGGAATGGGTTGGACGGTGACCGAGGTAACGACAACGGTGGTGGCAATGGTGTCCCTGAAGCAGGAAATGCTGAGATGTTGGAGCTTATAGAAAAGCTTATGGAGAGTATCATGTAACTGGGTTATTTAAAATTTTCTGTTTTTTTGTTCAATGACGATATGATTTTTGTGGTATTTAAAGCTGAACACAACTAATAATTTGTATATTTTGAATTTTTCAGCTGATGGTTGATGGTTGCTGATGGATTTACCAAATTTGTGCCAAGCCGCAGCAGAGCGTTGTTGATTTCTATTTGGTTTGCTTTTTTCCCCGTTTATAAACAATGGATTGTTTTTACGGTTTGTACTTTTGGATATGAGATTTTGATATATAATTTACTTAAACTCATTTAAATGTCTCTCTTGGCATTCAATTGGCTAGAATCACTTATATGCGAGCATGTATTTGCCAATTTTTGTGATTTGTACTTCTGTGTTTTCTTATTCTTGTTTTGAGGCCGGATAATTCTGTTGCTATTTGATTTCTTAGTTCAGAGGGCATAATATTTTCCAATTTCCAGTACTTATGTTTAAGATTTTTTATTAATCGTAAGCTTTTGGTTATTATTTTAAGTTTTTTTGATATTGTTGTTTAAATTTTACTGTTATTTGGCTGATTGATATTTGATGATGTGGAATTTTGGTATTTTGTTAGGCTTATCAAATTGAATAGGAGTCATTGGCAATGAGACTTGAGGAAGAGAATGATCTCCTTGAAAGCGAAGGCATTTTTTTTTGGGACATGGAAGTTAATGTCTTTATATTCTTTTTGTCATTGCAGAAGTTATTGATTTGTTTTGGACTTCTGATAGCTGTAATTTTGTTTGGATCAACAGGATTGCCAATATCTTTGACAAAAAAAAAAAGACTGCATAGAAATATCGTAATTGGCCTTTTCCCTATCTGCAAACATTTGGACGCATTGTACATTATTTAGCACACTAGAGTTTAAATGGGCTATTTTTTATGGGAGATTATGAATCAAATTCAGTATATTATGTTGGCTATTTGGAATAGTAGTGAATATAGGTGTTTTTCTGTTAATAATTGTTCTTAGCATCTTTTGAAGAGGAGAATCATATGCGGTTTTGCTTTATTGTAAATGAGTGTTTTCTTATCTAATCCAACTGGATATATTAGATAATGTAGGGTAATAATTTTATCACCTAATGTAGGGAAGAACAAAAAATCGACTGAACCAAAAAAAAAACGATCGAACCGTTTTAAACCGAACGGATAATGAAACCGAAGCCAACTGGTGGATGTAGATGATGAATTGCAAAAACCGAAAGATTCAGTTCGGTTGCAATTTATCTATTCAAAAATCGGACCAAACTTAACCTTTTTTATACCACTATGTTGGTTTTTACAACTGTTCAAAATCTACACAACCGACCAAATCGAACCTAAAACAAACTAACCAATCCACTTATCAACTCTGATTTTACTTATATTTTAAACCGATTAAACGAACCGAACCGAAAATTGAAACCAGCAGCTTGACTACAGATGACCAGGGAGTAAAACCGAACTGTTCAGTTCGATTGACAGTTTGTCCAAAAAACCGAACCGTTCGTGTGCACCCCTCATCTGATGCAGCCTTCACCATGCCTGGTAGATTTCTGTTAAAAGCTCATTGTAGTTGAATTTCTTATTATCCATTGAAATCTCAGTTAGTGAGTTTTCGGATTATTCTGCATAATAAGTGCCAAAATGCGTCCGACTACACAGTATCAAGATAGATAGTACTCTTATTAAATTACTACCATTTTGTAGTTTTTAATTGTCTAAATGTAAAGGTAGTTAACAAAATGTACGCAAAAGTGGGATTCAGAGCAACCTGGTTGCTGACGTGTAACCGCTCCCAAGCGACCTTGTATAATTTATAAATTGGCATCCCTGATAAACAAGAATGATATGAACTCCTTACAACGAAAATATGAAAAGAAGATGCTCCAAAAGCATGTACATTTACTTAGCCTCCTCATCAGGATGGGGTACTTGATATTCTACAAGAATCTTGAACACATTCTGGGTATTTGGCTTCAAATTCTGTAGAACTATTCCAGTTGTTTTGGCACTTTGGGCTGTACCGGCATGCACAAGAATCAAAGGCTGAAACATGAGATTGACTTAGAAGAGAGCAATGAAAAAAACACAAACAGATAAATAAGCAAAAGGATTAATTAAGATTGGAGAACAAATCAGGCCTATATATCATGTGCCAGCGAGAAATGGAGGCATAAAGTGATGCACAAATACATATAGAGATAATAAAGCACAATACTATTGCATACCAATGTTTCAAGGCCGATCATTAACTCCCTCTCTATCACATTCTCGTCTTCAACAAGAACAACAACACCAACCTGCCAACAGACACACAATAAACCCTTCAACAGAATCCAGACCAAAGAGATGCAATAAATTTATAAGGTAGTAAATGGAAAAATATTATCCGCAACTCATTTAAAACAAGGACTTAAAGTGACAGCAAACCATCAAATTCAAACCATGCAATATCAAAATTCATATATTAGGCCAGCATAAAAGATGTGTACAACTAAGCAGATAACATTTCCTCCACTACCAACAGTAAATCATGATAATAGCAGAAGATGTCACATGTATGTGTTTCTTATTATTTGAAACACAAAATGCATAAATTTAAAATTTTAAAAAGAGCCCGAAGAGGTTAACAGAAAACAAGCAAAAGCAAGAATTAAAGAAAAAGACAAACTAATCTAACCTTCACAACTTCAAACAATCCTTAGGTATAAAGACACAATAGAAATGGTAGACAAATTGGGTGAAGGTAAGAACGATAGTTTTTTTTTTGGTTATTGAAATTTATATATACTCTAAACCTAGCATACTGCAATACACAAATTGCATATCCATGTGCTATGCTCACTGCAGCACTTACCATATAGATGAGGAAAAGGATAGGTTACCTGGCTAATATCCTCCAAGAGAAACTTCTCTGATTCCCCAGAAAGCAAGTTTGGCCTCACTTCTACAATCAATATCATCCACTAAGCAAAGAAAATTTGAAACTAAACGTAACAGCAATGATCTCTACAAATAAAGAAAACATTAGAAAATCCAATATAACCTTTAAACTTTTGTGCAATCCGTGAAGTGAATGAATGTGCAACAACCAACGATGCTTGCCCAAGAATAACAATTTGAATGCACACTTATTTAGTTAGCATAGTTCTAGTTCCATGTTAATTTTAAGAAGTGCAACAGTTCACAACAAAAGATAACAGGGATATCAATGAAAGGCAATTATTTCATTCTAAATTGACAACTGACATTTAAAATAGTTTATGTAACTTACGGAGCTGGTGTCCACCCAGATTTGTGATACAAATTCCAAGCTTAGAGCAGACCTGATGCTTATTACTTGCTTTGCCATTATGTTTGATCTCCTTCACAACAGATGCTCTCTCTCTCTTCTTTTCCTTCTCTCCATCGCAATTCTTACTGTTCTCTTCTCTTGATCTCTTCTTTTCTTATTTTATAGCAACAACCGCAGCCGCGATCTACTTGGTCATCCCTCCTCGTCCGCTCTTGTCGCTCTCCTCTCTCTGTTCTCTTTTCTGTCCTCTTTTTAGTCGCTCTTGCTCTCCCCTCCTAACTCTCGTTGTCCTCTCCAACCTCGCTCTCCTCATCGATCTCATTTTCCTTCACTTTCCTTCGCTGTCGTTCCCGTCGGTCTCTTCCTCGGACCATGTCTCTTGATTCCTGAACGCCGTCGACACAGTGTTACTCATCGCGTAGGAAGGTGTGGCGGCCAGATCTGGTGTCATTAAGGTGTCGGCTAGGGCCCAGCTGCTCTTATTTTAGGTTTTGCATTTTAGTCCTTGTTTTTAAGAACATTATTTTCAAAAACTTTAAAATCAGTTCCAAATTTAAAAACAGTCCCTATTTTTTATTTAATTTTTTTTAAAAAGTGTTTATCTATTTTAAGTTGTTTAAAGAGAAATAAGATTTTTAAAAAATTTATTTAAAGTTTATTCTAGGTTTATTTTAATTTTATTTCAAGTTTATTGTAAGTTTATTTTAGGTTTATTTTAGATTTATTTTACAAATTTCAAAAAATTTTATTTAAGAATTTTAAAAGGTTTATTTTAGGTTTATTTTAAGTTTATCTCTCAAGTTTATTTTATTTAAAATGTTTATTTTAGGTTTATTCTAAGTTCATTTTTAACGGATTTTAAAAGGTTTATTTAACGATTATCTAAGTTAAAATTTTTAAAAAAATTAAAATAAAAAATTGGGAAAAACAAGAAAATTAACTAGAAATAAAAAAATACGGACTAATAACAAAAGTTGAAAAATTGAAAAAATTAAATTAAATGAAAAAATATTTCCGTACGGATTCCGTACAAAAAAATTATTTCCCTACAGAAAGATAAAAGACTTGGTAAGGGAAAAAAAAAGCCTAAATGTTAGTGTAATCTTTTTGTAATTAAATTTTTAAACTAGCTTATTTTTATTAGTTGCCTTAGTTTAATTATGACACGTGGTATAATTAACTCTTGGAAAGCTTGGAGGAAAAAATCGCCGTCTTCCGAGTTCAAAAATGGCAAAGACATGGACAAAATGTTAATGGTCCAAATAATGTTCATCATGTTGCTCATCATGTTCTCAGGTATCTTAAAGGAAGTTTAGGACAGGGTCTTTTCTTTGCAGCTGATTCCAATATGAAATATGAAAATTATGCGATTTATTTAAATTAGTTTACAATATGTTCTTCTTACGGATATAGTATATTTATTACAAATACGCTTTTCATAATTACTAATTTACACAAATTCATGGTTTCATATTTTCAAATTCATAGTGTCTTATTATGTGTTGATGGTATGTTGTTATTTTTTTCCGTATTTTTAAATTTAAGTCTTCTTGTTTATATGTTGTTATAATATTTATATATTATTGATATCTTTTGTTTATATGTTGTTTATTTCTTGTTTATATGTTGTTTTCAAATTCAAAGCGTTTTGTTTGAATTTTATTTATATATTGTTGATATTTTTTGCCTATATGTTGTTTTATATATTGTTGATTTATTGTTTATATGTTATTTGAATATTTTTTTATATGTTGTTAATATCTTATTAATATTTCATTTATATGATGTTGATATCTTTAATATACAAAGGATAGATACTAAACAAATTTTAAACCAACTTGAAAAATTTTGTTAAGTTTGTAAATCTGTAATTTATAAAATTAGCTACATTAATCCGTAATTTTGAAATTTCTGCTTAAAATATTGAAAGTGGACTGCGTGAATTCATAAGTGGTAATTACATGATACACCTAGAAAAGTTTGCAATATTTATTTCGTATGGACAGAGTATGCTTATTACAAATTCACTTTGTAATATTTCGACCATACACATGTGAATTTTTAGATTCACAGATATGTATTTTCAAATTAATTGAGTCTTATTTATATGTTGTTGATATTTTTTGTATTTTCAAATTCAAGGTGTTTTATTTATATGTTGTTTATATATTTTTTATATGTTGTTTGTTGTTTATATATTATTTGAATGTTGTTTATGTATTATTAATATCTTATTTATATGTTGTTTATATGTTGAAAACAATAAATCTGTAATTTATATGTTGTTGATTTGATGTTTATATATTATTGATATCTTGTTTATATGTTGCATATCTTGTTTATATGTTCTCAAAAGAAGAAAAAAAAAAAGAGGACACAAATTGAGACAATTGACAAGTGGAAGTAATAGTTTATCAAATGATCCTAATGTAATTGTTCAATATAAAATTAATATTGATGAATCAAGTGAAAAGAAGGCACAAATTGAGTTAAGTGAAGATGATATTATTGTTGATCCTACATTACACTAAGCAATTGTGTTTCTCAGTATGAGATTGACTCGCTAAGCAAGCTAGCGAGTGCGGGTGATTTGGTTTTGTAGAGAGTGAAATGGAAGAAGTACAAGTTCCAATTTTCAGCGACATAAGACGATATTACTGCGACTTCTGTGAAATTTGCAGATCCAAAAAGTCTCTCATCACCTCTCAAATCCTCTCTCAGCACAAGGTTCTCTCTCTCCGTCAAAATTCTTTTTTTTTTCCTCTAATTATTTTATATGGCTTATTGAATTTCAGTACGAGATTTTGATAAATTTGTTTTAATCTCTTGTAAGGTGGGTTGTTTCTCTAGTTCAATCGCTAACTACTGAAGTATTAGAATTTAAAATGGTTGAGTGTAGTGGATGGAGGAATGCAATATGCCTGGGCCTCACACATCTCTGCCTTTCTTGGTATCGAATTCTATCTCCACATCTTAATTTTGTGGTTATCTGTTTTAAGGTTTTCATATAACTATAATTTGCTCTGTTATATCTTGCTTTGTTTTTATGAAATTCAATTTTTTGAGTTCTATGCAATTGTTTTAGATGCTTATAATTTTTATTTCTGGCTTTACTTGGCGTCTTGGATGTTATTTCAATTTCCATGTGCAATAAGTTGTTAGCAGACTGCAGTGTTTGTTAATCTGTTCCATTGAGCAGAATTATGTTCTTTAGGTGATATCTTATTGCTCTTTTTTGTTCCATGTCCATGACAACAAGCGTTGACACTCCTCTTACCTTAGGGATTATTGAGGGTTTATTTTGTGGATGTTGTTCTATAATGATTTACGAGCTCTCTAGCATATGTTAAGATATTTTGAAAGTATTAAGTGACTATTGACAAGTGAAAATGATAGTTCATTAAATAATCTCAATGTATTTGTTGAATTTGAAATTAATGTCGATGAATCGAGTACAAAAAATCACGAGTTGAGTTAAGTGAAGAGAATATTGTTGTTAATCCTGCATTACGAGTTGATCCTAGTGTAGTTGTGGCGTTGGGCAAAACATTTCATGGCTTCGTCCCTCCTTGTATTTGTGTGATTCGGTTTTTTTGGCAATTTACATTTTTAATTTCCATTAGGCGGAAATTGTTGCTCATCTGTTTTGGAATCTGTGAAAAAACCCTAAGTCGTACCTTCTCCATCCCGCCGCCACCCAATGGCTGGCCGTCGGCCGCCCGATCCACCTCTGGACTGTTTTCTATGTCCTTCAGAGATGTTTCCTCGACCCTCTCCTCCATCAACAGTGACGCTGCAACCTCCACCTGTCGCCATCAATGCCTCTTCAGGACTTTGCAATCCCACACCCTAGGTGACTGATTTATATCTTAACCCAAAGGATATGTTCACATCGGTGGTGACCTCACCATGTACGAATCCATCAGTCTCCTTGGAGTCAGTTTCAGGGGCTATCACGCCTCCACGACCAATCGTTCAATCTTACGCTGTTGCGGTTAGTAAGGAGCTGCACTCCTCAGATGCTCCAATTATCCATCCTTCCTCCACTCCAGCTCCAGCTAACCTGGGAGGTTTTATCTCTGTCACTGTATCTCAAGAAATTTATGAGCGAAGGCTCCAGGCCTGTCAATTTTCGCTTATTGGTCGACTTATTCTCTCAAAAGGTGATTCACCATGGAATCATAAGGACTTAAAGGAAAAGCTTTCGGCTTTGTGGGGGTTAAAATCCAGCTGGAAACTCATCTCTTTAGGCAAAGGTTATTATCATGTGTTTCTACATTCGCAAGACAATCAAAAATTAGGTTGGAGTAAAGGAGCCCTAAATCTTAAACCTGGGATTTTTCGATTACAGCTATGGGTTCCGGGGTTTAATCCTGATTCACAGAAATCCACGTCAGCACAAATTTGGGTTTGACTTTACAAGTTACCATGGGAATTTTGGCATCCCAAACTGCTGACAGAAATAGCTAGAGGTCTTGGTGTTCCCCTCAGAATTGACTCCAAAACACTAGAAGGTGAACTGGGACACTACGCTCGAATCTTAGTTGACGTTGATCTTTCTGAGCCTCTACAGGAGACGCTACATGTTAAAACTGCAATGCAATCACTTTGGCTAGATGTGGTTTATGAAAGCCCCCCAACTTTCTGCAAGACGTGTAGATCGATTGGTCACTCTTCTTTTGATTGTCGTCAGAATGTGAAACCCTCTATGTCTACCAAGCCCAAGGATTCCTTAGCTCCAAAAATTCCTCCGCTTCATAAATGGGTTGTCAGGCAGGAGAATACAGTTCCGGTGTCTAAAGCTTTGGCCGTTCTTACCCAGATTGCACCACCGTCTTCTGGAGAAAATGTTAATTGCACTGCCAAATGTAGTTCTTCAGTGCATGGCACTGTTGATGTTGAATGTCCACAGCCTGCAGTTCCGGTATCACCTAGACACACTACCTCGCCAACTCAGGGTCTAAAATTTCTGCTTCTACTCAATTAACAACATCCTCGGCTCAACCAATTCAGCCAATCGATGTCGTCTGTGTCTCTGTGTGTCCGTCGGTGTCTATCTCCGCACCTAACCACCCAGTTGATTCTGGTAATACACAATATGATGTGACTACTACTGGGCAGGCAGGCGAGACGTCTTTCACTAGCCCAATTGAGCAGGTCTTGCAGAGTTCAAATATTGTTAATACAAATGAACATTGTCTCAATGCTGGTAACTCATGGGCAGACCAAGTAGAAAATGAAAAGTTTGATGCAAATATTAGTGTCTAAAATGGAGTTGATCCAGATTGGGAGATAGCAGGCTAAAAACACAAACAACCTACACCTAGACGAAAGCCAACGCTCACACCGCGTGCTTATCAGCCACTGTCGCGACCCCCCAACGTCTTGACTTATGACTTTTTTGTTTGGAATAGCTTAAGGGTTGTATTAATGTTCTCTTGAGTTTCTTTTTAATTTTAATAATACTGGGAGCTCTATTTTCGGAGCTTCCAACCTTTCATTAAAAAAAAATTCCATTAGGCACAGCATTTACAAAAAATTTAGTCTGCTAGGTGCGTAAAAAGAAAAAAAGGCGCAGTATATTTACGATATCTAATTTGTTCAAAATTTGTGCAATTATTCCCCAAGAATATTCAAGTGAGCCCGTGAGTCATCTTCATCAGCTAGATTTCGGCATTTTCTTCTTCAATCTTCGACAATCCTACAACTAAGAAAAGCACCCATTCTTGCTTCTTCGCCCCGGAACTCGATCTTTTGCTTTGTTGATGAAAGCAAACATGTTATATTTAAATTGATTACCTGAAAGTTGAAACAATCAATAATTGCTTTACTGTACTTTATAATACTAAGTAATTCATGGAAATAGAAAGCAAGATTCCCTTACCAACACAGTTCAACACAGATATATGTTCGGCTTTAAATTAAAAATCAATCAAATTGAATTTACTATTTGAATGAATAGTTAAATGTTTTTTTAAAACGAAAGCTAAATTATCAAATTCAATTGCGTCCGGTTACAGGTTACTTGAGATGTTAGCACCTCTCAGACAACATCTGTTTAATTTGAGTTTTATATTTATGTTTGGTGCAATAAAGAAGACAAACTGAAGCTGCAACAAAAAAAAAGGAAAGAGAAAGCATTCTTCATCTTGTTCGAAGCCAATTCTTTGTCAGAACAAAAAAAAAGAAATGGCTGAAGGAGTTTTAGCAGATATTGCAGTGAACATATTCAACACTTTGAGCTCTTCTCTGATCCAAAAGGTTGTGTCGAGCTGGGGCATAGAAGAAGAGTTCCGGAGACTCGGGAAGAACATTGAAGATATCAAACCTGTACTCACAGATGCGGAGAGGCACCAACATGGAAGTGAAGCTGTCAAGAAATGGCTTGCAAGTCTTCAAGATGTAATTTACGATGCCGACGACCTGGTGGATGAAATCTCTGCTGACGCTAAGAGGCAGGAGTTAATGCCTATTACGAAGAACAAAATTGCGAAAATGGTACGTGTTTTTTTTTCATGCTCATCGAGCCCACTCCTTTTTAGGCCAAGATTGTTTGGAAGAGTTAAGGAAATAAGAGAACAACTAGATGATCTCAAATCCATCATGATTGGTTTTAACTTCCTTGTTCGTGATGCTAAGGAGGAAGTTATTCTTAAGCACAGGGAACAGACAGTTTCTTTCGTCAGGGAGGACGATATCATCGGAAGAGAGGGGGAGAAAAAAACCTTAATAGATATGCTCTTAAAAGCTAATGAGTCTCAGGGGCATCCTTCAGTAGTTTCAATTGTTGGAATAGGGGGCTTAGGAAAAACTGCACTTGCTCAGCTTGTGTACAATGACAGCATTGTCCAAACTTTTGAACCCAAAACCTGGGTATCCGTTTTCGACAACTTTAATGTCAAGGAAATTGCAAGAAAATTTGGTTTTGATGATTTTAAGCAGCTTAGATATGAGGACTTGTTAAAAAAGTTAAAGGAATTGTATGAAAATAAAAGGTACTTAATTGTGTTAGATGATGTTTGGAACGAGAATCCTGAAAAGTGGCGTAAATTGAAAGCCATTTTGCCTTCAGACGCTAGTGGAAGTGCAATTGTTGTCACTACTCGTTCTAAAACAGTTGCAAACATTATGCGTTCTACTCTTCTAATGTATGAATTGTAAGGACTAACCCCTGGTCAGTCTTGGACTCTGTTCAAGAAAGTAACAGAACAACCACCACTGGAAAGCAACCTGCAACTGAAGCACATTGGGGAACAAATCCTCAAGAAGTGTGCAAATGTGCCTCTTGCAATATGGACTCTGGGCAGTCTCCTTTATGGAAAAGATGCAGTGGAATGGTCATTTATCAACAATCATGACCTCGCAAATATTGAGCAAGATGATGAAGACATTCTTCCTGTGCTAAGGATTAGCTATAACCACTTGCCTTCACATTTGAAGAATTGTTTTGCCTTTTGTGCAATCTTTCCCAAAGATTATATGATGGAAAAATATGTGGTACTACAATGAGGACTTCTAAAATGAGTTCTCATTCATGACTTCTTTAATAAATTAACTGATGTTCAAATTAAATAACTCCAGCAATAATTAAGAAACAGTCATGGTTACTTAATTTACCACAAAATTAAGTAACCAATTAAAATTAAGTAACTGATAAAAATTAAGTAACAATATTTAAAATTAAGTAACTTTTAGAGTTAAAATTAAGTAATCACCTCCTAAAATTAAGTAACTAAGGTTGTAATTAAGTAATTCAAGTCCTTAATTATGACTCTTTTTAAGAATTCTCATTATAGTACCACCATGAAAAAATTGGATTTAATCTACCTGTGGATAGCAGCAGGAGCCTATTGATGCAAATCAAAGCCTGGCGGTTGTTGGTGAGATCGCATTCATGTTTCTTCTGAGGAGATGTTTCTTCCAGGATGTTGAAAAAGATTATCTAGGCCAGATAAAATCATTCAAGATGCATGATTTGATTCATGATTTGGCGCAACTTGAATCTGGAAAACAGGCGGCATGTATTGAACTCTCCAATCCCATGTTTTCTCAGGTAGAAGCAATTTGTTACATTTTTATGGAGGCAGGCATACAAT
>CAODLS010395516.1:0-10480 GCA_948243855.1 Flueggea neowawraea
TGCTAGTACACTCCACCAATCCAAGGTAAGTTCGTTCGTGTGGATAGCTTTAGGCACGTTCACGCACGGCAACGTGATTCCAAAAGGGTGATTCGAGTTTTGGGTGCTAAGAGCTACACCAACATCTCATAAAACTGAACGATCAAGCTTTGGTGAAAGGTAGATCTTCTAACCCTAATTATATATGTTGATGTGCATGGGTCATTGGGGGAATTTAAGGCTTAATTTTTTTGTTATTTCTGCTGCACTGATTAATTATGAATGTCATAAACGAGCCGCGAATTCCAATAATGGGAACATATTGGTACTTGAATACTATATCTAAATGTCCATTGTCAAGGATTGTCGGTATTGGGCGTCGACAATCAATGAGGCTATTACATGGTTTGGTTGGTTCCATTTTCCCATGAAAAGCAGTTATTTGATATCTGGGCCAAACATGTAGGCGCATAATTAAGTGCTAATTTGGGTGTTGGATTGACTCGCTGTTGAGAGACCACATGGTAAATTGCTTTAGAGTCAATGGGGAACTCTCAACTGTGGAAGATGGTGCAACTAGTCCTTTGACTTGAGATCACCACGACATGATAATGTATAGTCATGTAACTTTAATCCCATTTTACATAACCTAATTAGGATTACTAAAAAGGTGAAGGTTGGGTTGCATCACAAAACAATTGAGTATGCTAAGTGATCAAGATATGATTGTCACCCTTAGTAATATGAGGGAAGTGTCTAATTGGGCCTATCAATTGAGTAAGAAGAACTTAAATCCATGGTTATGTTTTAATTTGTTGCAACTTGGGAAGTTGAATTAATTTGGTGTAATTTCTCTTAACTTAGTTATTGATGAATTCTTTCGAGGTGAGGGGTTGACACTATCCACGCCCTATACTTGAAGAGACACGAAATGATAAGGAACCGAATTATGCGGTAACCTTTCATAAAAGGCATAAGTCGCTCCATGATAACTTAAGTTCGCTTGGGGGTTTAATGGTAGCTAGGGCCTAATCTACCCAAGTAATTTAGGAGTCAAATCATAGGTTACTACCGTCATGAATGAGGGCCTAGAAGGTCACACACAATAACACGTTGTAGGGATAACTTGAATCATGGATGAATCATGTTTAAGTGAATAGTTCTAGTTTGACTAGGATTCCTATTTTGACTTATGGATGAACATCGTCAAACAGGTAACCTAAATGTATAGGATACCTTGATACCTAATTAATTTGGAAACTCAAAAATCTCATTTCAAATGATAGTCCTAGTTTGACTAGGATTCCTAATCGAAATGGGAATCCTAGTGTAACTATACAAGTTTTGAAATGGAAAATAATGATCGTCTTATGTTTTAATAAAACTAATTCTAACACTGGGATCATCCTCAATAATATATTCCTAATGTAATCATGATTCCCCGTTGAGGTAGATTTCCTATTATGAATAGGATTTGAGAAACGACAAAGACTAATTCGACTAGTTAGTACTAGTACTAAGGGTTTAGAGCACAATAGTGAGTAGTCCTAATTGGATTAAGGATATATTGGGATGAGTCCTAATTAAATTGGGATTATCCTTGTTTATTTACTTATTGGATAATTAAATAAAATACAAATCCTTGTTGGACTTGGATATATGTTGCAACGGACTTGCAGATATTGCGCTTACGTTTGTTTATTGGTGGAAACCCAAAACCCATTAAGCCCAAGTTAATTAGGGTTAATTAAACCTATTCCTAGTGTAAGAATGAGTTCAATTTGCTACCAAGAAAGAGGTTGTGGTCATCCATAATGAGTCCTAAAAGGATTTGGAATATCATTCTACAAGACAGGAAGATATCTCACTTGATGTGGGCTAGAATCATGGGGAGATTGTATGAGGTGTTTAGAAAACCCTAACCCTATTTAGACTAGGGTATTTAAGGTCTTTTAAGTGAATTTTTTGGTAGCGTAAGTCATGCATATGGAGAGAAAAATGTTGCTACTCTTGATGTCCTTCTTCTTGCTAAAAGCTCTAAACCCCTAGCTCCATAAAAGTGTTCATAACACACCAATTCGAATCCAGTCTTGAGCCACAAACTCCTAACTGTGATTGTGGACCAACATGGTATGGATACCAATAGAGACACCATACTTTTGGTGTTGTGGAGTGGTTGGCCGAATTTCAAAAGGATCAACAAGTTCGTAACTCAATCGTGTTCTTCACAGTTATTCGATTCTTTTACGAGGTAAACACTTGTAACTCCTTCTTTATTATATGTATCGATTGTTTGCATGGATATTGGCACTTGGTCATGTGTAAAATTTTTTAAACTTTTGCTGCGTTTTCCCTACACGTTATACAACAGTTTAATGGGTGAAAACCTAAAGCCCATTAAGCCTAAGTTAATTAGGGTTAGTTAAGCACATTCCTAGTATAAGAATGATTTTAGTTTGCTGCCAACAAAGAGGTTGTGGTTGTCCATGTTGAGTTCGGTTTTGATGATGATGATGAATCCAAAACATCCATGAAAAAGGTGCAAAGTTGCAAACTTGCTGATGTTCATCAATAAGGCACCTTAATGATCATTAAAGCGGGTTAAGGAATTTCAAGATGGCAACAACGCACACTAATTTACCAACAATGCGCCTTATATGTCAACAACGCGCTCTAATGAAGCAACAATGTACCTTAGCAAATACTCTGATGTTCTGGAACTTTTATGGACAACCTTAAGGCGCGCTAATGATGAAGAACACACGTTGTCGAAGGAGTGTTTAGAACTTTTTTGAAATACCAAGTTGAAGGAACACTGATGGTATCAAGAATGCCCGCTGTTGATTAAAGGTGCAATCTTTGAAGAACTGATCAATGCATGTTAGAGATTAACTACGCACGTAAATGGAGCTTCAGATGAAGACAAATAAGAGACACTTCTCGGGATTTAAATCTGAATATTTTCTGCGATGCTGATGTGGAAATCAAAGGTGCAATCATGATTATATCCGACAACGTACGTTAAGGAATGAACAAGGCATGTTGATGAACTTTTGGGTAAAAGTGCATATTCTAGAATGAGGAACAAGGAATGTTAATCATTCAACAAATAACACTGAAGTGGTGATCAATGCACATTAATGACTATCTAGGCACGCTAATGAAAGGCATTTTTCATCTAGAAGCACTGCAACTTCAACAAGGCTTGCTGATGGCCAGCAACACACGTTGATAATGCACATTAATAGGGAACAATGCATGTTAACAACAATGATGTCAATTAAAACAAAAATTTCCAATCTCTCACAACGGCTACTTCGAGGTTCCAATGACTATATTTCTAAGAGTGGTTATAAATAGACGTCTTAAGACAGAAGATAAGTAAGAGATACCCTTGCTAAGAATTGCTATTCACTTTATCTCTCTCCTCTACCTTTCAAACCTATTTGAGATATTTGATTTGCTATCATATTTTTGGGTTGGTGTGAGTTTTAATTTTCTATATCATGGGTTGATTTTTTTATCAAGCAAGGTTGTTTGCTTGGGGTAGATATTTTCTTGTTGTGCCTTATAAAAATAAGAATGGTTGCTAGTGAGCCTTAGAAAACTAGAGGTGTAGGTTTTCTAGTTTGGTAACTACAAAACTAGAGATTTGGTTAGCTTGTTTTGCCCTAAAAACAAGTGGTTTTGATTTTCCAGTTGAGCCCGCAAAAACTAGTGATTTGGTTTACTTGTTTTTTCCTTAAAACAAGGTGTAACGATTTGCTTGTTGATCCCACAAAAACAAGTGTTGTAAATGGTTTCCCTCCACCCGGAAGTGAGGAAATAGTTGATTGAAATTATCTAGTGGATCTAGAGGAGTTGACTTAGTTCAAGGAAGACCGAACCACTATAAATCTTGGGCTTTGATATCTCTCTTCCTTTCTCTCTTTAATTTGCATTTGATTTTTATTGTTATGTATGGATTTGATCTTGTGTTTTTAAGTTGCTTCTGCATTTAACTTTGATTTTGATTTAAACGAACTTTGTTGTTTGTTTTATCTTGCAAAAGAATTTCAACAAAGTGTTTAACTTGCTAAAAATCCAATTCACCCCCCTTCATGTATTGCCATTCCATTGTTAGGACTGAATCTTTCAGTCCATAATGAGTTCCAATAGGATTTGGAATATCTTCCTACAAGATAGGAAGATATCTCACTTGATGTGGGATAGAATCATAGAGATATTATAGGAGGTGTTTAGGAAACCCTAATCCTATTTGGACTAGGGCATTTAAGGGTGTTTTAAGTAATCTTTTGTGAGCCAAAGTCGTGTATAGGGAGAGCAAAACGTTGCTGCCCTTGTTGTCCCTCTTCTTGCCAAAATATCTAAACACATAGCTCCATAAAAGTGTTCATAGCACACCGATTTGAACCCAATCATGAGCCACAAACTCCTAGCCGTGATTATGGACCTTGTTAGAAACATCATTATGATGATCAAGCATAATTATATTCAATGAAAACATGTTTGTTGAGTCAACGATCACCCTTAGGGATTCGCTGTCGCGTATGGGCGCATCATTGGTGCTTGACAGCCCAGCCTGCCGACGTGCACATATGCCTTGCAAAGCCCATCAGGCCCACCTACAGCACGATAGACACATGGCTTTACGCTGCCAAGGGTTAAGGAAATAAATTTGCGCCTTAACCATCAGCTATAGCTTTTGGTGTAACGGTAAGCGTTTGATCCTTCATTTCGTATCAAGCGAGGTTGCAGGTTCGAATCTCCAGGTGTTGTTTGGGGGTGATTGTTGAGTCAGCGATCACCCTTAGGGATTCGCTGTCGCGTATGTGTGCAGCATCGGTGCTTGACAGCCCAGCCTGCAGAGGTGCACATATGCCTTGCGGAGCCCCTCAGGCCCACCCCCAACACGATAGACGCGGGGCTTTGCGCTGCCAAGGGTTAAGGAAATAAAGTTACACCTTCACCATCAGCTATAGCTTTTGTTGTAACGATAAGTGTTTGATCCTTCAATGTCATCAAATGAAATCCAAAAATCTTAACAAATATGAGATTTAAAGTACAATAATATATCAACTACAAATATGGAAATAAAACAACATTCTCCATTGATAAATATAGCAAATATTCATCAAGGTTTACATATTTAGGTCCTAACAAAATATTTAAGCTATTATGGTTTTGTACAACAACATAAGACAATAAATCTAAACATAAACCATGATAACAAATATGAGATATAAAGAGAGAAGAGAAAATGGGTTTACAAGAAGCCTCTTTTGATGTCCTTCAAGAGAAATCTCCACACTTTAAGCCTTGGTCTCCTTCTCTTTTTCCAACCCTAAAATGTGTTCTTGCAAATGAAAGAACTAAGAGAGAAAATTATGTACAAAATTTGGATCCCTCTTTTGATGCAAATATGAAGAGTATTTATAGATGTTATGAAGTCCCACAAAACCCTAGACAAGTTGTGCACTTGATACATGCAAGTTGTGCACTTCTTGGCTGCTTTTTGTACACCTTTGACCCCCAAAACCGCCAAGCAATTTTTTCCCTTTTTAGGTTGGTCATGGCCGTGACATTGAGGAGGTCACTGCTGTGACTAGCTTATATTTATAGGTGTTGGAAAAAATGTGAATTTCTTTGCATAAAAAGAAGGGAAAATCACACATTTATTTTAATTAAAAATACAAAAATAGAAGCTGTCTAACAGATTTCCACTTATGGAAACCTGTGGATACCCAAATTTTAAAAAAGCCAGATTTTCATAATATTGATATTTTCGTGAGAATTGATTTTTCCCTCGAAAATCAAATCAAGCAGAAAAGGTCTCTAGGGGTCTCCACTGGGGGTTTTCAATGGTCTCCACAGGTCTTCGCTGGAGGTCTCCAATTGTCTCCAAAGGTCTCTACTGGAGGCTCTAGGGATTTTATTTGAGATCTCTAGGGGTCTACATTGGAGGTCTTCAGGGGTCTCCAATGGTCTCTACTAGATGTCTCTAGAAGTCTCCACTAGAGGCCTTCCAAAGGTCTTTTGAATTAAATTGAATTATTTGTGCATATTAATCTTTTATAAGAAATTTGGTTCAATTGAAGATTTTTAATTAACTAATTTATTCATATTTATTGGAGAGTTTTAATTATTATGGTAATTAATTCAGTGCACAAAGGTCTCCGAAGGTCTTCGAGTTCTCCGTAACAAAACACAAAACTGTCCAAAAGTCTCCATCATTATTGATGCCCAATCAAAACAAAAAACAGCCCAATCAAGGCACCACCACAAAAAAATCTCACATAAAACATCAAAGATTTGTCATTATAAGCATGAATACAAAAATACAATATTTCAAATAAAAAAAAAAAGAAAACAACGATAGATCTGTTAGCCGAGGCGAAAAGATCTTCAAATCCATAGTATTTCTTGATTATAGATTATGGCTTGAGCTTCAACTTGGCAGCGGCTAGGGTTTGCTAAGGAAAAAGAGGAAGAGATGAGAAGGCGAGGGTGGCTAGGATTTGTTGAGGAGGGAGAGGAAGAAAGAAGGGAAGTAAAAGAGAATTGCCAAGTGAAAGAGAGGCATATGAGAGAGAAAAGAGCGTAAAGAGAGGAGAGGGTGGTAGAGAGAGAAATAGGCAATCTAGAATATGGGGATGAGATAAGATTTTGATGTTATATGTTATGGCATTATTAAGATTCTATTTTAAATTATGGCAATTACACAACTAAGTTTGGTATCCTAACATTTTAAGAAATACTAAACTAGTATTTCTATTTGTACCAATCTATCATTTAATTAAGGTATAAAACATAATTAACTCTAAAAAGAAGTGTCGTACGCATGGGGTGTGCCATCAAGATAGGACTGTGGGAGGTTTGGACAATCCATATTGCGGTCCAAAATCATCCCACGATTATGGGATTTGGTTGTGGTATGCGAAGAGGTTGGACAACATGGTCCAGGTTGTCACTATGGTTATGGTGACTGACTGTGGTATCTTGCCACAACAAAATGACTCAAGTATCCATAAAAAACACTTAGAATCTTGTTTTTTAGCTTTCAAATACGTAATGAACCATGCATGAGTCAAAATGCAACATGATCATGTTCATCATGAAACATCACACAAAACTCAAAGGAAAAAAATGCAAATGCATGAAAATAAACTAATATGAGTTTCCTCCTGCAAACGCATGTCTAAGTCTCGAGCAAGGTTGATGGAAATAACTCAAGGATGTTTGGAATAGAGAATTACCTCAATTGTCAGTGGCTTACCCAATGTTTTTAATTTCTTGATTGTGTCTTTCACCTAAAGTTGTTACCGGTTCTGAAACTGCCGGTTCCAGTTTTTGAAATGGGGCAACTGGAACCAAACCGCCTATGGGCGGTTCCGGGCGGTTCGATTCCGGTTCCTGTTCAGTTCCAACTTAGACCGATCTGATCTGTTCAGTCAGTGGTCTCGGTTCTAGTTTGGTTCGGTTTAAATCAAAATTTTTTATTTTACAAAAAAATATTATTAAAATCGATGGTTTAGAAAGATTGAACTTTTAGTTTTGGTTTAAATTACTGGTTTAAGAGAGTTAGAACCACTGATTTAAAAGGTTAACCACTGATTTTTTTTTTAAATTCTTCGGTTTTTAAGGGTTGAACCGCCGGTAAATCATCGGCGGTTCAACCGGACGGTTCAAAACTGTTCAGAATCGGCAGTTCGACGGTTTCTATAAGGGTTGAACCGGAACGTAAATAGCAACCTTCCGTTTTGGTCGGCCGATTTTGATTTTGGTTTTGACCGGTTCGATTCAGGTCCGGTTCGATTTTTACACCTCTTCCTTCACCTGCCATTCTAGTTGGTACTTCATTGCTTTCTTTGTCTTCCCTCTACTCTACGACTTGCAAATTGATTCGATTAATTAATAGCGTAATACCCCATCCGCTCCGATGAAATTTCCCTGTAGCGTTCTGATAAATTTTGACGAACTATTTAGTGGAACATCACTCAATTTCGAATGGTCTTAGCATGATTTGATTCTTAAATGTTCGAGATAATGTACGAATTTTGGAAAGTTGTTATTTTTGTAAGGTTAGGAGTTGTCAGGCATCGGGAATGATTCGACGAGCATTTGGAAGCAAAGGAAATTGAGATATGCTATCTGGAGCATGCCAACGTACGTTGGAAATTTGTTAAACATACGTTAACCGAGATTCTTGCACAACATATGTTGTGGCAAGATGACGTACGTTATCTGGAAGGAAAGATGATCAACGTACGTTGTGAGTTTGAGACGTACGTCGTGAAGTTACGTTTTTGTAACAGAAGCTACTGGACATTTTTTTGACCATGACAATGTACGTTGTACACTTTATAACGTACATTGTGACGTGAAGAAATACTTTGCATTACAAAATAATGTATGTTGCCTTTGATCTGCAGTGCTTAAAATGCCCTAAAACCCGTCATTCTGTCGTTCCTCTCAAAGTTTTCACTCAAAACTCTCTCAACTTGGCTGGAACTCTCCCACATTGCTTCCTAACGTTCCTAAACAACTTCTGAGGTTAGATTAACATCCTTTCTTCATTTATAACTCCATTTTATGCATTGATTCACACATGCAAATTCTACGCCGAAAATGAAATGGGTTTCAGATTTGTGATGTTTATGATGAAATGGATGTTGTAGGTTGTTAGATTATGGTTGTTGAAGGTTATATTAACATAAATCTATCTTGATATCAGAGGATATGATGAGTTCTTTGAGTGGCTAGGGTTTAGTTCAGGTTTGGGCAATTTTTGATGATTTGGTTGTTTGTTTAAGGAAATTGTTGATGGATTGATGTTCCTGAGGTTGAGATCAACCCATATGTATATTTGGTTTCAATTTTTGTCGGTCGAATAGAGAGTTCGGTATTTTTGAAAATAATTTTTGTGCCTAAGCTAGTTTTGTAATTTCGGAAAACTTTTCTCCAGATTTGTAATTTTAGAAACTTGAGAGTTAGATTTGTAATTTTGGAAAGTTCGAACATATTTGTAATTTTGGAAAGTTAGGGAGTAATTATGTAATTTCGAGGAAATGAGCTCGAATTGTAAATTCGGAGAGTTCGAGAGCTCTTTTGGGAATTCTGACTATTTGGAATAATTGTTTGTATATTCTTGAACTCGAGGGACTAGTATGTAATTTTACGAGGTCTGGGAACTAAAGTGTAATTTTACCAAAGTCGGGGGCCAATTTGTACTTTTACGTAGATTTGGATTTTGGGCCGTGAGTTCTAGATCTTCAATCAAAATGGAATTTCTGAAGCCGATAGCGTCTGAGTCTGCATTTGCATTAGATACATATTCTATCATGCCACAATCATCCTATCTGAGTCTGTTGTACTCTGTTTTTATTGTCAGCTCGGTTTGACTTTTTAGGCAACCAACCATTCACCAGTGGACTATGATTTGGAGTACTGGCTCGGCGTCCTAGTGAGTGCGATGTCGACTTCAGACACATAGGCTGTATCTTCTAAAAATTATATGTTTTTGATATGTTTGGTATAAATATGAAATTGGTTTAATAACGGTCTGATACGTAATAATAATTACATATATTCTCTGAAAATGATCTTTGTTGCATGACTTTCTGCTACATATATGTTTGATAATATTAATTATATGTTATCATTATTATCACTATTTATGTTGGCATAAATATCGTGATAATATAATATCTGTCTGTTATATATTTTGTACTACGTCTGATAATTTAAAAGATGGTATTATCTTATATAATACATATTATCTGCCTCTATATATATATATAATGGGATTAAGGACACCTAGCTCTGACGTTGCGTAGCCTTTGGTATACCGATGCTCTGTCAATGCCCAGTTACCAGGGTAATATGATAGCCGTGCGTCCGACCAGACCATGTGCTCTGTTTGATACATGTTGGGTGGCTCTGTCCCCATTCTGTCATCTATCTGTTCTGGTCCCTATCCACCTCTGTTATATACTCTGTATATGTAAACTCTATTTACGATACTATACTATGCCTACGGGCGTCTGTCTGAAATTATATGCCATAGTGGGTATTGTCTGTTTACTGTACTATACTATGCCTACGAGTCTCTGTCTGATATTATATGCCATATTGACTATTATCTGCTATTATATTATACGAGGTATAATATATCTGTTGACTATGTGTTATTGCTCATTCGCCTAGGTATATTGTACTATTGAGTGACGGGGTATATTTTGCTGGAGCCCGAGGACTGCAATGCTCGCAGGTATACCATTTGATTAGCTCTGTCTGTCACAGCTCTGAGACCTTTATGGTTCCGGTACTATCTGGTGCCCCTAATGCTGTCAACTGTTCGACCCTCTTGAGTTGAGCACCATTGAGGCTCTTGAGGTTGCTGATTCTCTGTTAGAGATCTAATTTGACCGGCGCAATATCAATATAATACGGGTTTATGATCAGTGATTATCAGATCTGTATGAAATTCTTAATAAGTATT
>CAODLS010395517.1:0-20388 GCA_948243855.1 Flueggea neowawraea
TTCGTCCATACTCATTGTTGGAAACTGAATTCACAAATGGTGACTGTTGTAACTGCAAATTACCAGCAGCAGAGACCTGATTTGGCATTACAGGTGAGAGATTAGCATTGCTGTGACCTCCAATGTCACTACTGTTGATCGGAGGAGCAATGGAGTTCAGTGTAACAGTAGATGTCGTAACACTGGCAGAGGTGAGTGGCGAGGCACTGTTAACCACTTGTCCAGCCAACCTGGCATTCAAAGCCACACACTGATAAGCAGAATAAACACTAGACCAAAAGTCAAGCCCCATTTGGAAAGCAACAGTTTGATTAGTTGCATTTGCATTACTCAACTGTGAAGGTTGGGTTGCACTAATGGCAACAGGCTGATTTTGCAGACTAGCCTCAACAATTGGCTTTATGTCTTCTATTTCACTGGTGCCCACAGCATCCATCATATCATCATCAGCAGTAAGATCCACATGCATAGAGTCTTGCTGGTCAGACCCTTCCTTTGGGCCATTAGGGGTCTTATCAGATGTCTCATCCATAGTGTCATCCATTATAGCCTTCCATGATCCATCGGCAGAGATTATCACTTCACAAACATTCTCTCCTATTTCACTCAAAACCTGGAAAAGAAGAAAAGTATAAGGAAAACATATTTTACTTGGATATATACGAACTATCAAACAGAAGATCACACTCAATAACTACTTGCCTTGACAATGTTTTGGTCAACACGAATATCAGTGTAGCACACATGCTGATTGCAGTGGGGGCATCGCCAGGATGGTCTTCTTGAATTTATATCCACATAATTACTAAAATCAAAACACTATGACAAACAGGAATCATGTATTTTCAATTTATAGTGAAGAAATTTACTCAAAAAGTAATTAAAAAATGCAAATTGTCATATGGTTATTAGCAGAAGAATTCTAAAAGAAGTAATGAGTTGAATAGTAACCATAAATTGCATAATACAAAGGTTACTGTCACATAAGCACATAAGGTTTGTACCATAATACAAAGCAAAAAATGACAAAACTACGGTACAACTTCAAATTGAAAGCACCAACACAATTTACTGAGAACTTTTAAGAATTTGAAGCTCAGTATGAACATTTGAAATTCATCTAAATACATATTATCCCACTGCTCACCAACGATGGCAGTCAACCAAGTTCTGATACATATTAAATGCTCACCTGAAGATGTTTGCATGACTGTCCTTTGACTGGAGTTCTCATACGCCTGTAGCTGTTTGAGATGAAGAGAACACAATCAACAGAAGATATATAAAGATAAACGAAGCTTGATGTAAACTGTGATTAATGAATCCAGGAAAAAATACAAGTCATTTCTGTCAGCAAAGCATATCGACTTTCAAGGTGGCAACTAAACAGAGCATCCTCTTATTCTCTAATAAAAGCTCTCCCAAGCTCAATTGTTAAGAAACAGCTCGTCATTATAGTTCATTTGTACATGACTCGAGCTTTAGCCATGTCATTTGCACCTCTAATTTCCTCTTCAATTACGATGTAAACATGACAGTACTAGATACACAATAAGAATAGTGTGCAACAAGGAATGTACCATAACTTATGGGACAATTAAGTGATATACGAGATGGCCCCTCAATTATGTCCAAATCTATATGATATAATAGACAATCAGGATAAAGAAAACCAACAAAACAGAAAATATATCTCAACTTTCTTTTATTCTTTCCCCTACCACCTACCAGGGTCAAGCGCAGCAATTTTGGAGTGAATATAATCCATCAGCGTTGGATTCTCAGGCAATGGCATCACACTCATAAAAGCAACAGCTATGTAATAATGACCTAGCAAAGCCGAAGGAAACTAGAGGTTAAACTGGGATCACACAAAGAAGTGTTTGAAGGAAAAAACTGCACTTAAATATACCAGTAAACCGGCCAACTGCTTGAAGAAGATTAGTTCCATATTTGAGTATTGGAGTAACATTGGTTGGCATCTGTGGTTCCAAATCCTAAAAATAATATACAGAAAAATATTAAATTGATTTTATTAGTGACTCAAGTGCAACTTTGCAAGTCACTTCATCAAAGAAAGGAATGTCACCAACCATAAAAACATTAGTTCTTCTGTCTACTCCCTTTCCATTCAGAAGAAAGCTACAAAAGATTAAACTAGAAAAGTGAACAAACATACTTGTAATAACGGAAAACCCCAAAGATTAAACAAGAAAAAATTCAAGCATCCATACTTTACTTGAGGTGGGCTTATCAAACAAGCAGATGAGTCAGTATTATCGGTCTGGACCACAAATAACAGCTGCATGCCAAAGCAATAAAAAGAAAAAGAAAACAACAGTACAAATTATACGATAAATCATAGAAGATAACTAGAATTCTAAAAATATTTATCAAATTTCTTATTCAATGTTATGCAATGTTCTTTGAATTGAAATTGAATTAAGAGATCCTTACTATCTTTTCTTGAGGAGACTGTTTAACATTCTTTGCAATATGAAAATCAACCACATATCCTCCAAATCCAGGCCACAAGGAAAATTAATAAAATTAAATGCAATTCTCAAAGCATACAAAAGCAAATTACATAAAAGAATACTGAAAACCACCTTAACTTCAAGAGAAGCAAGTATTTGTCCCATCTTCATTAATGGATAGAACCTGGAGAAAGTAACAGAGAGACCTTGAATATAATGAACATGTAAACTCTAGAAAACTTCATCATCAAATTTGCAATTCACTCCCAAAGACACCCATATAATTGGGAGGAACAAAAAGAACATGAGAAACATGGTATAACTAAAGGCAGAATGAGCAGGCATTCTTATTCCAAACAAAAAGACATGACGATAATAATTCAAACCTTACAGGAAAAAAAAAATTGAACTCATAAATTCATAAATCAAATTTGCAAAACATGACACAATTAACTGTTTCGGAATGGCAGAGAAGTGGCACGAGTACAAAGACATAAGAGTAATAGAACAAAATAGTTCGAATTTGAATTTTCTCTATTTCATGAGAAAACATGAAGGCAAAAGAAAGGAAAGAGAAATAATCAGACTACCAGAAATCCAAAGCACAATGCATGCACAAGTTATCATTTATTAATAATAAAAGTCCTAAGGTAGGAGTGCATGTTCTAAACAAAGTATGCATGCGCAGAAGAAGCTCTTACTTGGACATTACTATGGGGATAACCGGATTAGCATCACTTTGTCCAGTATTAATATCTCCAGGATAGCAAAAGCTACTTCCTAACTGAAACATTTGCAGAAGTACGTCAATAAGCAATCCGAATACTATCCATGCCAAAGTTGGAAAAAGAAATCTCCAGGTTAAAATAACTGGTTACAAACCTCGTTAGCAAGGGCACAAAGCTCTTGAGAAATATGCTCTTGAAACCATCTAATCTTACAAGCATTCTGCCAAAGTTAGCAAGAAAGTGGGATATAAGACAGGAGACTTATCAGTCATATGAAAAAAAAATGTACACCTACATTGTGCTAAAGCCTCAAAGAAAAGAGGCCATTTAAAGTATGAAGTCAATTCCCATTATCCAAATTGACACTGAAAGAATTTTGAGAAGGAAATTTATGGAACTGACTGCATTTACTATGTACCTTAACAGAAACCATAAGAGCCATGATAGCTGCTTGTAAGAAGGATTCATGCTTACGATTGCAAATCTGCAGAAGAAAAAAAGAATGGTAACAATATATTGTTTCAGGAGGAAATTTATACATAAGAACCAAAAAAAAAAAGCATGACTGAACCACCAAATACGCTTCCAAATACCATCCTAAGCTAGATAAAGCATGTGGAAAACTATAGCTTGGTGTCGTGATCAATATCAATAAGGATGACAAGTAAATCAGGTAAAAGGAAGCCGCCATGCATGTTAGCAAAAATATTAAACTGAATTAGTAATATCATACATGCTGTGATATCTTGTGCACAATGCAAATGAAATACTCCTATTTCCTGCAAGTGGGATACCAAAAATCACTCTCCAAATCCAACTTAAACTCACTGAAACCCTCTTTCTATATAGGGCATGCAAACCACGTACGCAAAATGTATTTTTAATTATCCACAGAAAGGAAAATCATTACTAACAGTTACAAGTATTTCACAGAAAAGAAAACTGAAGTAACGATTTCATAAGAAACCAAAACTGCTCTATTGCAGTAGCATCAGGAAATGGGTACTCAACCATCATAATAGCTAAGACTGATTGTATTGCGGTTAGAATCACGTATTGGGATCCTAGCCGCACTGCATCTCCATTAGCTAGGAAATGTGGCTGTGGGACCAGTGGTTCCCACAATTAATAAATTAATAGATAAAATTTTAAAATAATAGTTACAAATTATTTTTTAGTCTTTATTATTAAAGTTATGATATTTTTTGATTTTTCTTTTTACTTTGAGTTATTTTATTATCTTAATTCTTATTATTTAAAAATATATTTTTGTCTCTCTTTCTCATTTAATTCAATAAATAAGATTGTTAGAGTTATTAATAAATATACATGACTTGATTAATTTTTTAAATTATTTTTAACTTGAATTATTTGTTTTAAATGGATTGATAGCTTTTATTTTTTATTTTTGGTTTGATAATAGTTTCTTGAAATTTAAATTTATAAAGTATCAAATTAATACCTTGTATTATTTTTAATATTATTGTAATATTGTTTTTTTATTTTTATAATGAACTTATTTTTTTAATACAATATTATTTTTATTTTAATGAATTATTTTTATTTTAATGAACAATTTTTATTTTAATGAATTTGGGTTAGAAAGTATTTTTATTTTAATGTAATATTTTTATTTGAATGAACACTTTTTATTTTAATGAATTTGGGGTAGAAAGTATTAAATAAAGTAGTAGATAAAAGTTTGAGGATCAAAATTAAATTACGTTGAGTAAAAAGCTGAATATGTGCTCCACGTGACTCTTATTGGGACCTTAGGTTACTGATGAAAAAACTGAGGGGTTAGGAACTAGTGACTTTAATAAAATAACAATAAAAACACTGAACAGACGTCTCATGAGACGACTTCAGAGACCTTGAATTACAAGTAACCTTATAACTTTTCTTTAACTGTTCGAAAGCATGTACGTTTTCAAAATAAATATATAATCTCTAGAATCAATTATGATTATTAGAGTTGTTCATAGGTTTTGGATATTCCTAAACCGAATCAAATATTCAACCGAAAAAAATTATTAATTTTTGATTTTTCTTGAACTGAAGTGTTCTGAATTTTTTATTTGGGATAGTTCTGGATCTTAATACTCGTTCCTAGAGTTGTCTCAAACTAAAGAATAATAAAAGAATTTTCAAATTACCGTCCCCGAACCGTAAGCATACCTAATGATTACTATACGTATCTTTATGGTTTCTAGAAGCAACAAATAAAAAGAAAGAAAAGGAGTGCTATGTTTAGCATTTAGAATCTAATTTAGGTCATTGTAATAATAGTTTTTTCCTTCCCTTCCTGCATACTGTGACTAGACATGAAAGGTGAAAACAAAAGTCTCCCACTTTTATCAAATTTATTCCCAAATTTTAACAAAAAGTCAAAAGAATAGATTCCACCATCACCCTATTCACTCACACTACTTGCTCACTCTCATATATAGATGGTATAATTGTATTCTTCTGCTTCCTTTTTCACAAATTTACAACTACAGATTCTGTGAAAGGGGACATGTATCGTTTTCAAATGGCTTATTTAATTACAAAGTATTCATTTTACCTCACTTAATAAATTTGTCACCAATTTTTAATTTTGGCAGATGAACTTTAAATCTTATAATAAATTTGACATTTATTAATTTTGATCAACATTTTCTGAGTTTGTTTGAAAAGATAAAACATATAGCATATTTGATAAGTTTTATAATATTGATGATGAATGAATACTAAAAAATTTGAGATATAATACATCTTTTTATAAAATTAATTATAAAAAATATATTATATATTCTACAAAATATGATATATATTATTAATTGTCAAACGAACTCCTGCTAAAATAATGATGTGTCATTTAACATGGCAAGCGGACGGGATATCTTAATGAGATGGAAGCTTAGTTGGCATTAAACATTCAAACCTGCCAAAAATATGTCGTTTTTTGAACCTTCTCAAATATAATCATGTCTTCAGTTTTACTTCCATATCAATATTTTTTTTATGCCTATGGCTAGTACGAATTCCGTTTCAAATTTTAAGTTTTTTAATAAATTATTTCATTTAATAAATATTTTCATAAAAAAATTATACAAAATATACTATATCTATATTCTGTTTTCTATTTGTCACATGTATCCCTCTTTCAAATAAACCGTGAGCCTAAAAGAGCAGAATGCATTATAGACTAAAAACTAAACATAAAAAATGAGAGAACAAAACTGCCACAAGCTGAATTTTTTTTTAATTTTCGATTTTCCCAGATTAAAGAAGACATCATTTTTTAATCATCGCTATCTAAAATTCAAAAAACATCCCTATACAAATGCATTGACTGAAATGCCCTTCTAATCACAACTCCAACGTCACACAAGACAATAGAATACACCGTCAGTAGCCAAAATGTAATCCGGACACACAAGGGCGTTTCACTAATTGCACAACTCCCCAACAATATTGAACAGCAAAAATAACTCGCACAAAACAAAAAAGAACTGACGTGAAAATTTATTTTTCTTTTTTCTTTCTTTTTCTGTTTTAAATCACCAGCGAAGAAGCTTTACCGTCACCATCACGAGCCAACCCTTCCGCGACTGAGGCCAATTTCTGGAGATTCAACTTCACCACCGTATCGGCAAACAGCCTCGTGTCCTCCTCCGTATTCCCTTCCGGCACATCCACCACATACGACTCCAAGACGACGGTCCAGATCTTCGTTTCGTCTTCGAAACCATGCACCGTCGTGACCGACCGATAATTTCTTAACCTATGCTCACCCCCGATAATACTAAACCCAGTAACACGCCTTTCGTCATCCAGAATATCGAGCCTCTCTGTACTCGTCGCTGCCGGTAACCCAGATATCACGTTGACGTCGCGCGTCGATCCAACGGTCATTGTGAATCCAGGCTGGACGGTGCAGCTCTTGATGAAGTGTTTATAAGTTTGTGGCTTGTCGAAACGACGGACAATAGACCAAACGACATCGCAGGGGGCGTTGATTCGTTGGGCTAAGAGAGAAGAACATTGGTTTCTACTGAGTCGGTAGGTGTGGAACTCGGCGATGAGTGGAGCCAAGCTTTCAAACTCGGAGTGAGTCAAACCCTGTGGAATTGTTAAGTGATGCCTTGTGAAGGTGGGTTGGTCTGGGTCTGGGTCTGTCATTGAAGTTGTATTGGTTTGAGGATTCTTCTTCTCTTTGTGAGTGTTTTCTGGTTTTTGTTGAGAAAGTGGTCTGAATGGGGATAAAGAATGGGGATTTGGGTCAAAGGGCGAGGGCAAAATGGGTATGAAAATTTGGGGTTGGAGAGAATTGTTTTATGGGGGGAAGGGATTAAAATAATGGAGGAGAAGAAAGGTGGCAAGTGGGTGAATGGGACAGGTGGGTTAGGGATGACTGGGATTCATGTTGGTTACTTGACAGATCAATCCTGGTTAAGCTGCTTCCTATTTCGACTATATATATTAATAACAATAATACATATAGTCACCACTGGTAGCTGCAGCCTGCGAGGCCGAATTGAATTTGGCACATCTTCATCCAAAATTTTGGTCTCGTCTGCGCTCTCATGCACTTTATTAATTAATTTAGTTTTTAGATGGTGTTTGTTGGTACTTAACTATTATTGTGCACGAGTTAATTTAGTTAAACTGACTGTGTGTAGTGTTTCTCGAGTAAAGACGTAATTTGGTTGATTAGATGCTTAAAAAGATTGGCAAGTATTTATCCAAAATTTTGGTTTGTGTGGGGTCTTATGCACTTTATTAATTTTTTTTAGATGGTATTTTGTTAATACTTAACGATTATTACGTTTGAGTTGACGTAGTTAAACTAACAGTTTGTAGTGTCTCTAAAATAAAGACGTGGTTTAGCCGATTCAGTACTTAAAAGAGTTGGCCTCTTTTCTGGGAAAAATTATATATATTTTTCCGTCTTATTTTGATATAAACACAACATTATAAATAGGAAATAGTTCTATGGCAATTATTTTGCTTAAAATAGTTGAGTAATTCAAAATTCTATTACGCTCCAACTCAACGCACCACAAAGTATTTACCAACAAATTCTGAAAATATCATTTTTGGAATCCAAACTTTCTTGTTTGTTACAACGTGAGGTCGCAAAGCAATGAAATTAAAGGTATTGGACGATTATGTACGCACGTCTACTAAACCGAGTCTGTCAAGTTAACGATAAATTTGAGAGTCTAAAATTCTCATCCATCTCAGTCTTCAAAGAATCCCATTTGCATTTTGAGTTCGATCAATCCAGCAGGGCAAGCAATACCCCAAAAGTATTCAGAAGTTTAGTGCCTTAATGTTTGATGAATCAAACTTTTGACCCTAACAAAAACTTTGTTTGAGTTATTGATCCGCCGTAACAAAATAGAATCACTTTTTACTTTTCTATTACGAAGTGAATCATTTCTTTTAATCAATAAAAAGTTGGACCATGTTTGCTCATCCATCTTCATGCTTAAATTATTAATCCGCTATTACAAAATTGAATCACTTTTTGACCTTGTTATTTTTAGGGTAGAATAGTTCAATTCTTATAATAATAGGACTATAGTTGAAATAGAATTTTTATTATGGTGAAAACTGTTCTTAAATGACAGCGTTAGAGTTAAGATTAAGCCTTAACCCTAAAAATATTAGCAAATTATTAGTATAAACCATTGATAGAATATTTTTTTATTAGTAAATACCAATGGACACATATGTGTACGGTTTGATAGCAAAAATTCATCAAGAACGTAGTGAATTACCCCTATAGTCCTAAACTAAAATTGTTGCTACACACCGATCAAAAACTTGGGCACACCATGATCCAAATTTGGTTACGAAAAGAGCTAACATGAAAGGCATAGTTTAGGGAGGCTCCATTCTATTGTGTTGAGAGTGTTTAACTTTCAATAGAGAAAGGTGAAGGTGATAGGATACTTGTTCTCTTATTCTCTTTCTAGGTTTATGCACATTCACGCACTCTTTTTTTTTTTTGCGCAAAAGGAGAGTCATGCATTATGATAATTCATTAATGCTTTGTGGTCTAGCGACACCATTTTTTTTAAAGGTAGAGGTGGAATAAAATATAAAACAGTTTTATTTTTCCATATCTCCCCCAACGATTAAACTTAGAATGTTCAACTGTAAACATTAGCTTATTACTACCAGACTCAGCCCCTGGGTGCTACAAACACCACTTAAGTCTTCTACAAGCAATGAAATCAGTTGATGTGGTGGACAGTAGAAAAAAAAAGCAAAACTATTACAATATGATCAAAAATTTGCTAACCAATTATTGCAAAAGTTAGCTTCCCTATAGATGTTAGTGATACGAACATCCCAACTCGGATGTTGCATAAGATCCTTATGGTGCAAAATTCATAAGTGTACAAGGTCCAAGGAATAATAGTGGACTAAGAGCATCATTATTGGTTGGACCCATTTTGGGTCCAATATTTTGACACATCACTGCTATATCAAATTTCCATTAACTCTTCTCTTATTAGACTCTTCAACTCCAATGTTTTGAACCATCATTAGACTCTCGTATGAGACCTACTATTACTCTACTTTTCATTCAATTTTCTTTTACAATATATACTACATAAAATACATTTTTCTACAAAAGCAATAGATTACTATAAATTAGTGAGAGAAATGACACATCCTAAAAAATAAATTACAAAAATAATAAAATGACAAAAAAGTAAAATTACATTTAAAATTATTAGTAAAAATAAACCAATCAAAATTACTATTAAAAAGATTACAAATATTTTTAAAAATAAAAGTACATCAAATTAAAATTTTCGATATAGAAACTGAACTATTACATATATGTTAATAATAAAAGCAACTCAAAAAATCATTCATTAATGCTTCGTGGTCTAGAGACACCACTTTTTTTTAAAACGTAGGGGTAGATTAAAATCCAAAGCAGTTTTATTTTCTCCCTACCTCTCCAAATGATTGAACTTGGAACGTTCAACTATAAATATTAGCTAATTACCACCATATCCAGTCCTTGAGGACTAGAGACAAAACTTAAGTCTTCTACAAACAATGAAATCAATTGATGTGGTGGACAGTGGGAAAAAAATAAAACTATTACAATATGATTCAAAATTTGCTAACCAGTTAATGCAAAAGTTAGCTTCTCTATAGATGTCAGTGATTTAAACATCCCAACCGGGACGTTGCATAAGATTCTTATAGTGCAAAATTCACAAGTGTACAGGGTCATACAAGGAATAATAGTGGACTAAGAGCATCATTATTCATTGGACCCATTTTGGGTCTAATATTTTGACACATCACTGCCACAACAGTTTTTCATTAACCCCTCTCTCACTAGACTCTTCAACTCCAATATTTTAAACCATCATTGGACTCTCGTATGAGATCTACTATTACTCTACTTTTCATTCAATTTTCTTTTACAATATATACTACATAAAATACATTTTTCTACAAAAGCAATAGATTACTATAAATTAGTGAGAGAAATTATATATCCTAAAAAATAAATTACAAAAATAATAAAATAACAAAAAAAGTGTAATTACATTTAAAATTATTAGTAAAAATAAACCAATCAAAATTACTATTAAAAAGATTACAAATATTTTTAAAAATAAAAGTACATCAAATTAAACTTTTCGATATAGAAACTGAACTATTACATATATGTTAATAATAAAAGCACCTCAAAAAATCATTCATTAATGCTTCGTGGTCTAGAGACACCACTTTTTTTTTTTAAAGGTAAGGGTGGATTAAAGTCTAAAGCAGTTTTATTTTCTCCTTACATCCCAAAGGATTGAACCCGGAACATTCAACTGTAAATATTAGCTGATTACCACCAGATCTAATCCCTAGGGACTAAAGACACAACTTAAGTCTTCTACAAGCAATGAAATCAATTGTTGTGGTGGACAGTGGAAAAAAATAAAACTATTACAATATGATTCAAAATTTGCTAACCAGTTAGTGCAAAAGTTAGCTTCTCTATAGATGTTAGTGATTCGAACATCCCAACCCGGACGTCGCATAAGATCCTTATGGTGCAAAATTCACAAGTGTACGGGGTCATACAAGGAATAATTGTGGACTAAGGTATGGGTGAATTAAAATTCAAAGCAATTTTATTTTCTCTATACCTCTCCCAAAGATTGAACCTGGAACGTTCAACTATAAATATTAGCTGATTACCACCAGATCTAGCCCCTGGGGGCTAAAGACACAACTTAAGTCTTCTACAAGCAATGAAATTAGTCGTTGTGGTGGATAGTGGAAAAAAACAAAAAAAAAAACAAAACTATTACAATATGATCCAAAATTTGCTAACCAGCTAGTGCAAAAGTTAGCTTCCCTATCAATGTTAGTGATTCGAACATCCCAACCCAGACATTGCATAAGATCCTTATGGTGCAAAATTCACAAGTGTATGGGGTCAAACAAGGAATAATAGTGGACTAATTAGACTCTTCAACTACAATGGTTTAAATTATCATTGAACTCTCGTATGTGGCATACTATTACTTTACTTTTCATTCAATTTTCTTTTACAATATACACTACATAAAATACATTTTTCTACAAAAACAATAGATTACTATAAATTAGTGAGAAAAATGATACATCCTAAAAAATAAATTACAAAAACAATAAAATAACAAAAAAATTAAAATTACATTTAAAATTATTCATAAAAATAAACTAATCAAAATTAGTATTGAAAAGATGACACATATGTTTAAAAATAAAAGTACATCAAATTAAAAGTTACGCTTAATAATAAAAGTATTTCAAAAATTAAAACAATTTAATGACGCTATATTAAAAAATTAAAAAACTACATTAAACTTAAAATATTAGAGTTAATTACATTGCAGAAAAATATATATTTCACGGAAATAATTAGGATTCACTACATAAAAATTGAATGCTTACAAATAATTTAATAAAAAAGTGGAAAAATTAAAAAAAAAAAGGTCACAATTGTGACCGTTGAAAGGCAACGGTCCACTTGTTTAAGTGGACCGTTGCAAATAAGCCCAAATAAAAAAAGGGCGTAATTAGGTCAGGTGGGATCCGCTATCAGTGGACCCACCAGTTTGAATTGCCTGTTGGGGTTGGACAATTGGCACTTCATTTTACACAACAGAGTATCAATGGTCTCAACATTGGCCCCTTGTTGTTGATGTCTTAACAGAGTCTAAATTATCGTCCCACAAGAATTTGGCGTAAATACTTGTAATTGTTTTCTTCCTATTATCTGCCCACTCAATTTTTAGTGTTCAATTTGAATGAAACGAAACAAAAACAAAACAAAACAAACTAAATGCAATAAAGGAGAGCAAAAAAATGCAATTGAACTAAATTCAGGCAAACCAAGCTAACAAAAGCAATAACACGCAAAGATAGCAATCAAGTGAAAGGAGTTACCTAAACACAATCCTTAGAGCAATTCAATGATGATTAGTTCCTATGTCTATCACCTATTTGACAAAAATCCCCTTAATCACGACTTGGGCTAGAATTGCTAATTCATCACTCTAACTTTCCCAAACCTAGAATGATTATGTCAAAGTTTTGATCCCTTATCTCTAGCAAGATGAATAACTAAGACAAGACGTTAATTTCAATTAATTCCTCTAATTTAAATCATAATAAATCCTAATTACCCCTGAAGCATAATCCTATCTTTAGCGTACTATAAGTTCGAGCTCATTGATCTGTTAGCTACATTTAATGTTCTTTCTTAAGTTTGCATTAAATATCAAAATTAAATCCCTAAGTTGACCAATTTTAAGGATTTGTCATTAAGAACAAGACTAATAAGAAGTTAAAACTTAGGGAAGACAACAGGTAAGCAAGCAGTCAACACATTATTACTCTAGTTCATGGGTTGGATCACAAGGCAATCTACCCACTAAATTCAATCAACAACCACGAAAACGCATAAATACAATGAAAATAAACAAAAACCCGTGATTTCAACAAGTAAAACAAAGTAAAGAATGAAAACAAATCCCGATTAAATTGAAGGGAAATCATTAACACATCAAGTCCAAGCAAAAACTCCAAATAAATATGACAACTTTAAAGTTTTGTGGCTACTCCTAATTCTCTCCCTTACTTCATACCCTTCAATGAGAAAACAAAGGTCTATTTATAATGTTCTTAAAATAGTACAAAACCCTAGGCCAACTTGTACCAAAATACCCCTATGATCAAAATCACCAAAGGAGGTGCAGTTCACGACCATGCAAGGAATGCGCAAGGCCATGAACTTGGTTCTTTTCACAGCCGTGCGTTGGATTTCTACGGTTATTAAACTGGAGTTATGTTTGCTGCCTCTCGGATTCCACATGCACGATCGTGAATATTAAGTTGTACGGCCATGAAAGTGTCTTTTTTCTTCTTCCTTGTCCTTCAAACGATTTCTCGTCCAAATCCTTGCTTCTTTCGGTTCCTTTGCTTCACTTTGGCGCTAAATGTTGTTCTTTTGCCTTTCCTGTGTGTAAAAGATCATCATATTTTCAATAAAACACACAATTCATTCAAATTTATGAGAGAAATTTGATAAAAGATAAATGGATCATTTCTCCCACATTTAAGCGTTTGCTTACCTTTAAGCAAACGAATCCTATATATCCCAAGGGGGTTAAGACTACCATTTAAATTAGAACTGCAAATAGTAACCTTATACCACTAAAGCATATTTGTAAAATGACTATAGAAGCAATCTAATATCCATCAATTGCTAGATTCGAACATTGACATTTATAAGTGGCAAAGTCGGAATTTACTTATCAAATTCCCTAATCTAATAGGTGTCTCAAAGCTCAGCTCCCCGATTGCCAAGTCAAAACCATACATTTCATCAATTAAAGCAAACTTGGCAAACCATTTTCATTTAAACTTTCATACTTCGAAAGTGCTTTTCTTTAGCATTCTTTCACTTTAACTTATGTCCCTCTATTCTTAGATGATACAAGCAAATAAGCGACTTAAGGGTTCTAATGTCATTTCACTTATTAAATGTCATCCAAGAGAAACGTGCCAATACACTTATTGATTGCCTACTTGGTAGTGGGGCCACCATTCTCTTATCCTTACTTAAGATTCAACTTCAAGAGAAAACCTTATCATTTAGGTCCAATAGCTCTGCTAGTGGGTGGAGGAGCAGAAGTAGCGATTTACGTCTTGTTGGTCAAGTTGGCAACTTGCGTCGTCACTTCAATTGGTCAGTTTTTCAGCCTCAAAGAGGGAATTTTGCTTTCTGGTCACTTTCTTGTCCTCGGGATAATGCTTCTCACGGGGTCTAGCCAATCATAAAACCTTTTCACTAATTTGTGGTCATTTTGAAAATTGAGAAGAGCATCAACTCAAACGTATCCATCCAGTCAGAGGGTGTGGACATTCCTTGAAAAGAAAAAGATTTGATAACTAGGATACACTTATGCACAAAAACGAGTTATTTGATAGGACGGTCTTATTAAGAGTGTCTAGAGTGGAAGTAAAACAACGGGAAATAAAGAATTTATTATTTTGTTCTTATTTTTTGTAATTTTTTAGGAAGTTAAATATCTAATTTTATTTTGGTCGTGTGAAATCATATACAACTTTTTTTCTGGACAAAGCTCGTTTTAGATCGTAACATTCACTAAAAAACGCGATTTAGCATTGAAAATAATTTGTCAGAAAATGCTCCATTCATTGCCAAATTTAGCAAAAAAAAAAATGGGACGCAAATTTACTGACTTTCGCGCTAGATTGGCGCAAAACATTGACCTTGGTAGCTAAATTGAAAAACGAACACGACGCAAAACTCGTTGAATTAAGTCGTGAAATTAGCATCACACTCGCTTGTGTCACGAATTTGTGAAACAAATTTGATGCCAATTCGGCATCGAATGTCAAAGCTAAAAGTAAATTATTTTTTATTTGTTGAACTAACTGAATATATTAACTAAATATATTAAATTGATAAAAATTAAATTAATAATACGAACTAAATAATTTATATAGTGATGTAAAAGTACTTCCAATAATTATCCAAAATAAAAAAAATTAAAGCAACTATTGGACTACCAGCGCCGATGTTAATGCGGAGAGCACACAACATTCAATTGACCCATAACCTTTTCATCTACTACTGAGACAACAGGTGCTACGGTTTTAATTGCTCATCTACCCCTTCCCTGAGGCATACCTTTACTCCACAAACTAATGTGTCTACTATTAATGCGGTTTGTAATTTAGGGTCTCTAAAATCATTCTGTGAAGCGTTTATTCAATATTTTTATTATTATTTTATTAAAATTTTCTGTTTTTAGTCCCTCAACTTTTTCATCCGTAATCCATGAGCTACTTTAAGAGTCTCGCGGAACGCCTACTTAACTTTTTACTAAACACAATTTTATTTTAATCTTCAACTTTTATCTACTACTTAATTTAATACTTTCTACCCCAAATTCAATAAAAAAAATAATTCATTCGAATAAAAATAATTCGTTAACATAAAAATATTACATTAAAATAAAAAATATATAAATTTAAAAATTAAATTAAAATAAAAAAAAATTACATTAAAATTAAAATATTACAAATAAAATATTAAATATTACATTAAATAAAAAATACTACAACCCATATTTTTCACAAATTTTTTACAAGCGTATTCATGCAAACGTCATGCCGCGGGAGTCATATTCGACGTATCTTTGTCAAGTATCGCTATGTCTTCCTTAAGCTGTTGATCTTTGAGATACTCCATTTTTTATCGTTCGATCTCTAGCCTTTGTTCTTTTTCTTTCTTTTTATTAGCTTCCGCTGTTTCGAAAGCTTTGTCATTTAATTCTTTCTTCAACAACATGTCGTCCAAAATGGACACAACTTCGGAGATGTCGCTTGATGTCGACTTTCCTTTCCCATGCACGTTGTGTTTCGCTTTTTACTTGGTTCTTGGCTCTTCCCCTTTGGCCTTATCTCGGCCCATTGGGCGAGCCTCTTGGGTTGGCTCTCATTCGACGCTAGGATTGGAGACGTTGAGATCGAAGGAGCCGGAGCTAGTGTAGGCGTCTTGGGCGTTCACATTGGTTCTTTTTGGACCAGCCTCGGGGTCCATGGGCAATGCTTCCATCTATTTCAGATGATCACGTAAAATTTTTCAAACGTCATCGTGAATAAAATGAGTTTTCGCCTCAACCAAGTAGACAACGCATGCTCGCTCCATAGTCATGTCATCGCTCCAACCGCTATGATAAGTCAAAGCAACGTTGTTGTAGATGCCGTTAAATAAGGTAACAATTTTGTTGAGTGTGTGCCACCTATTTTTAACAGCCTTCCCATAACATTGCTCGCTTCCCTCAATCCCGTGGTTGAAGCGTGCAGCCACCCGCTTCCAAAAAGAGTTGACGTTTTGGTTGTTGGACATTATGGGGTCTTCGGAAATAGCGATCCAACACTTAGCCAACTTGACGTCGTGTGGAGAGATCCACCTTTTGTAATTTCTTAGACCAATAGTGGGCTCGAGGTTCATTTCAGGAGTAGGAGAATCATCTTGGGAACCCGTCATCGGGCACCTATCCAACAAGGGGATGCAAGGATTATTTTGTGAAAAAAAGATTTGATGTAAAATTTTGGAAATTACCAAAATTGAAGTTGATATGGAAATAGGAAAAATGAAGCGTTGGAATTGAATTGATAGTATGTAAAAGAGTAAAAATTTGATAGATTATTTTCAGAATATCGGTAATTGGAAAAATTTGATGGGTTATTTTGTTGGAAGGATTGAGTATTTTCATTGTTGTGATCCATAATTTTGGGGAAAAAAATTGGAGTGGGAGAAATTTGAGAGTATGGAGAGAAATGTTAAGAGTTGAGAGAATTTGGGGGAGAGAAATAAGTGTTTGAAGTAAAGAAATGATAGAAAAAATATTTTTAGGAGGTATTTATAGGAAAATGGGTAAAATTAGTCATTAGGGACCAAAAGAGTAATTGTTCGGCCCCCAACGGTACTCCAACGGTAATATTACCGTTGGATCAATCAAATCAAACGGTCAGATTTTGATTTTTTTAAAAAAATAAAAATGTCATGACAGCGGGAGGACGAGCTAGCAGATCAGGACGCAGTAAAGAGTCCCGGTCTGCGGGGCTAGGAACGGGACTACTCATAACCCATAGTCCTTGAAGTCGTCTCGCGGGACGCTTGCTCAGCGTTTTTATTGTTATTTTATTAAAGTCATCAGTTCCTAACCCCTCAATTTTTTCATCAGTAACCCAAGAACTACTTTAAGAGTTCCGCGGGACGCTACTCAGCTTTTCACTAAACACAATTTAATTTTAATCCCCAACTTTTATCTACTACTTCATTTAATACTTTCTATCCAAATTCATTAAAATAAAAAGTGTTCATTCAAATAAAAATAATTCATTAAAATAAAAATATTACATTAAAATAATAAATATATTAAAATTAAAAATATATTAAAATAAAAAATATATTAAAATAAAGTTCATAATTTTTTAAAATAAAATAATAATACATGAAAATAAAATTTGGTATTATTTTTTACGATTGTTCCATAGATGCTCTACCAAATCCGCTCGGAGACGATAATGTTGCTCACGATTACGAATATCGGTGAACCTCTGGATATACATTGCAAAGTCGAAATATCCTCCCTGTGATGCATTCACTTGCTGGCCGTCTCTTTCTCCTGTCTAGTTTGTCTCGGCGTAGCTTTCATCTTCAACGATCATATTGTGCAATATGATATACTCTTACATTATATTTGTCATATGTTGCATGTAGTACAAACGTGCGGGTCCTCGTAGTAAGGTTTGTTGTATTAATTTCAACATCTCTTCTTCAGCAGAATCAATCAAAATAGATTGTCTGAAATTATCTATGATTTTTTTGTACTCCTCGTCATCGAAAGAGGAGGAAATATTTGGAACAAAAAATTATGTGGTTGTTTTGTTTTGTTTGTTTGAAAAATTATTGGGAAAATCGTTGGGATCCATTGAAAAAATATTTGGAGAGAAATTTTAAGAGTTTAGAGAGTTTAGGGGAGAGAAATGGGTGTTTGAAGTGAAGAAATGAGAGAAAAAAAAAGATGTTTAGAAGGGTATTTATAGGAATAGTGTAAAAACTAGCCGTTGGGGACCAAAAATGTAATTTTTTGGCCCCAAACGGTACTCCAACGGTAATATTACTGTTAGAGTAGATCTGACCGTTGGATCAATCAAATCCAACGGTCAGATTTTAAAATATAAAAAAAAAAACTTTAGTGTCAGGCCCGGGGCCAGTGTGCCAAACGCCTGACATGTTAGCCGGTCCTCCGAGCAGACCGGGACGCTGTAACGCGTCTCGGTCTACTGGGCTAGGAATGAGGCTACTATTCCTAGTTCGATTACAAGCAGTCTAAGGAAACAAAAACATATGATAGGGACAGGAGAGAGCTGAAATAACCAACTCTACAAATATTTGCCGTGTGGTGGCTCTATCTTAGCATTACCACAGTGAAAAAGCAAGGCCTTGAGTAGAGGAAAGCCGTTAATGAGTGGATATAATGTGCAAAAACGTTATTTAAGAATAACGTTTTGGGAACCGAAACCCAAGAAAAACATTTATTTCTAGTTTGAAAACATGTTTCTATCGTTAAAAAAAGTATCTACTTCTTGACCCTAGGATAGAGGTGCAAAAGTTGAACCGGAACCGGCGAACCGAGCCTGAACCTGCTAACCCAGATGAAATCGAACCGGTCAAAATAGAAACCGGTCGACCAAAATCGGATGGTTGCGGTTTAGGTTCTGGTTCGATTCCTCTAAAACCCGTCGAACCGCCAGTTCGAAACTGGTATGAACCGGCGGTTCCAACGGTCAAACCAAAACAATTTGACTGTTAGAACCGGCGATTCCAATGGTCATATCTTTTTTTATTTTTTTCTTTTTTCTTCAATTCTATAAATACCCCCACCCATCCTACTAATTTTACATCATTTCTTCTTTCTCAATCTCAATCTCTTCTACACTCTCACTCTCTTAAAATTTCATTTTGCTCTAAATTGCTCTTATTAATTATTTATATATTTTATTATTGTAATTACGTTTTCTATATCTCTTAAAGTTATTTTTTGCAATTACATTTTTCAAATTCTTTCTACTTTTTTGCTATAGTTTAATTTAGTTATTTTATTAATTCATTGCATTTAATTAATATTTGCATATTTATTTTGGAGTAATGGAAAATTTTAGTGAAAATCCAAATTTTAAAAATGTTGAAGTCCAAAATATTGGAACTCAAGATAGTCAAACTCAACCAATTTTCACCCAAGGAGATGAGAGGGGAAGAGTTCCTAATTCTGATATTTTTAAAATTCATTTTAAGAAAATTCATAGTAGTGATAGAACATTTAAAGTTTGTTGTAATTATTATCGGAATGAGTACTCGTTCAAAAATGGAGGGGGCTATGAAATATTTCAAGAACATATAATAGTCAAGCATCTGAAAAAAGTGGGAATGATGAGAGGACAAATGCAACTAATTGAGTTTGTTTCTTCTTCCTCTCAACCTAGTTTATTTCGTTATAATTATGATGAATCTAGTATGAGTTTTGCCAAAATGGTTGTTGTTGATCATTTATCATTTAGTTTTGTTGAAAAATTATGATTTAATAAATGGGTTAAAAAATATTGCCAACCTGCTTATAAACCAATTAGTAGACATTTAGTTAGAAAAAATTTGCTTAAATTGTATAAAAACCAAAAAAGAAAATAGTAAATTATTTTCAATCAAATGATATACATGCTTCTATTTGTTTCAATATTTGGACTAATCATACTTTGATGCATTCATATATGGGCATTATATGTCATTGGATTGATAAGAACTTTATTTTACAAAAAAGAGTTTTAGCATATAGATGTTTTGATGAATCTCATTATACATTAAATATTTGTAAATTAATTCATAATATTTTAGAGGAATATAGGTTGGTTAATAGAATTTTTTCAATTTCATTTGATAATGCATCCACTAATAATGCTTGTGTTAACGATTTAAAAAATATTTGTCAACCGAATTTTGGTGGACGATTTTTTCATATACGATGTATTTGCCATATTTTAAATTTATGTGTTCAAGATGGTTTACAAGCAAT
>CAODLS010395611.1:0-20648 GCA_948243855.1 Flueggea neowawraea
CCCTTCGAAACACACATTGAGGGCCCCATTCTTGCGGCTGAAGACCCCACACCGCTTCAGCACCAAATGCAGCGGTACACCCCGCCACACCGTAGTGGAAACTCCTGCGGCTCCCCAGTTGAACCCTATTGTTTGCTTCACCATGTTTTGCTCCTTCCGCCTGTTACCGGCACACACAAGAGTTACTGGGAACTCCCGGCTCGGAAACTCCGAAACCATCTGGTCCATGGTCAGCTTCATCGTTATCTTGACTAGACCGGTGATTTCGACGGTCCAGTCCTCCCACTTGCCCTTCGGGACGGCGCCGTGGTTGCGGACGTAGTGGAGTGGGACGGGAGTAATGAACCCGTGGTGCATGAGGCGGCTCAGAGGAGCTTCGGAGTTAAAGGGGTGTTTCCCTGTGAGTCGGACCATGGAAGCGTTACGCTCGATCCAGCTGTCAGTGGTTCCTTCATCTCGGGGATCGTGAATCGACGGTTCGAGCTCGCTGTTGGTTTTCTGGATCAGATCTGTGTAGGAGTAGTCCTCATCTTCGTCGGACGACGTGTCGTCCTCCAGTGCGGGAACCGGTTTCATGTTAAACCGGGTGAAGTTGTTGCGAACAGGTGAACCGGACCGGTGGATTGCACCAGATTTGAGAGTGCGAACGACCCCGTTGAGAGCGGGGTCGAGATGGAACTGGCGGTTATCAACGGAAGCGGCCATTTTTGGTTCCGAGAGATTTGAGTTTCTCTCTTTCTTCAACAAAGTGAAGACACTTTTTTTGGTGGGTAGGAGACTCCGGTCGAGTCTTCACTGCATATGATACGGCTCTCTGCAAGCTTCTGGTTTTGGTTTCTCTCTTCGGTTTAGTTCGAAAAGGAAGTTGCATTTGGTGAGGACTTATATAGGCATCATGGGCTTGGGTTAGAAACGTGTCAAAGGCAATAGTGGGACCCAAGCAATGGAAGCAGATGACATCACCAAAATTTTGTTGAAACAACAAAATCGATTTTATGGTTTTGTTTTTGTGCTTTTAGGAATACTTTTTTGGAGAGAAAGTGAGTGAAAATTACAGAAATGAGAGGAGAGAGAAATTGTCGGGTAGGGAGGAGGGAACCGACGGAGGGGTTGTGCGGGAGAGGGGTGGGTTGAGTGGTTGCTATGGGCCAAAGCGGGCATGGTTTCGGGTGGAGCCACACAAATGATTTGCAGAATTACCCAAGCTCTCAAAATTTATATCCACCACTTTAATTACTGGAATTATATTTATGTTCCTAAATTGATGGATGGGAGATATTTATATGTGTACTATGTGAGCTTATGCTTTGTCGTTTTGTGTTTCCAGTTCAAACCTATCTTGATCGCTCAAGTACCACCATACACATAGATTTTAAGGATTTTTCTTGCAAGAATAAAAGAAACTGAAGATATATTCTAGAGGTACAAAATACCCAAAAACATAAGCAAAAAGAAATTTATTTTAGAATGTAGAGGCACCTAATTTTGTTTATTTATAATGTTTTTCTGACAAGACATGAAATGCTCAAAATAAAATTTGATGCATGCCAAAAGTTATTTATAATTGTTTGTTAAAGTTTTGTGAATTGAAAAGTACTTTTTTTTTCTTCTTTACATTGGTTTGTTACAACATAGGGAATAACACTAAAACAACCACTTTACTCAAATATTCTTAGAAAAATAGACATACAACTAAAAAAAATTATTAAATTTTATCATATTCTTACATTTTCTTCCTATCTTGAAAAATTTAGAAGTCAAGATATGCATTTCTTAAATAATCAATGTATAAGAAATAAAAAAAAAAGTCACCGTACATTTTCGGTTGTGTGTTTCATTTTTTTTTAACCAACGCTTTGAAACGATAAAAAAAAAGTTGAAATTATTTTAATTTCAACATTCTTAAGGTTAACAAACACTATCCAAGAAAAAAACAAGTCAAGCATAATCAACCTTAATTTTGTTCTTCGGGGGGGGGGGGCGCGGGGGATGCTAAGGCGATGATAAGTGTGCAAATATGTGTTAATTTATGCTTTAATTTATTAAAGCATAAGAGAAAGCAACTTTTGTTAATGTTGAAAAAATTAAAGCAACTTTTGGGTTGTGTGAATTAGTCGTGTGCATGCATGGATGATTCTTTCTGTGGGAACACAGATGAGGCGCACTTGGAGGTGAACACCGTCGAAATAGAACTTCCCCAGTAGATATTCCTTCTTCTTTTGTTGAGAGGGTTACGAATTCAACCCACCTCAACTTAACATGATTTTCACTCTTAAAGATATATTAGTACTTATTTCGGATATTTATAAGTAAGGGCCAGAAATTAATGGGAGGTCGATTCATTCCAAAAGAATAAAAACTGTAGATATATCATTTATGGTATAATTTCAGTATCGTCAAGAAACAAAAAGGAAATATCCTAGTACGTCCAAGTCATGCCCTTTTTTAGATTCGAAGGAAATAGAGGAGGCCGTACTTGGAAAAAAAAAAAGAGTATATATAGTCCAAAATTGAACATGAACTTTTTCTAGCTAAAGGAAAAAAAAGGGGGATCAAAAGCGCTTTTTATTTGCATTGCAAGGGATATTGTGTAAGTTCATCTGATGCATTTCCATGGAGGACTTGAAGGCACTGAAATTTAATTTGAGATGAAAAAAATTGGTATCGTGGAGTCAATATTTTTACATACATTCATATCATGTTCATGATTTTGTTGCATTACACTTCCTAATTATTCGCATAAGTGTAAATTAAGATATATTATCAACAAATGTGAAAAAAGAAGAAAATTGGGACAGAATCTAATATGGTGATAACGAGATACAAAAAAAAAAAAAGGTGAATACAAATTTAGAAAAAATGGTCAAAATCGTAGTGGACCATCATATTTATTAGCAATATATACATGCCTCTATCTATAAATTATATTCGTTTCACAAATTGTTAAGAATAAATTTATTGAAGAATCAAAATACTCAAAAGGTGGTGGGAATTCTGGGGATAGAGTGTCAACGTGTGGTATTTATACCGTACATGCTGCAACAAAATTCGTAACATTATTGTCTACATAACTTCACAACAATATGTGTTGCATCATATAAGGAACACCTAGACTATTCTAGAGTGTGATCTTTTTTTAAAACAATTTTAAGCTCATTATGGTTTGTTCAGGCGGAGCAAAGTTTGTGGAAGAGAAAGACGTATATCTATGTTGTGTAAATCGGACTCAACCAGTCTCTAATAGACAAATTAAAATTTTTCTTCTCTTCCATTGCCTTGTCTCTTTTGTTAATGATTCAAATAGTTGTTGCTTCCCCAGGTAAGTACTCGTTTAGGAAACCAACATTCAAAATAGGTGGCTGATAAGAAATTATGTTTGATCAGCTCAGCATTGATTGAGATTCAAGAGCGTTTGTCTATAAAGTACTTATATATAAATTCTATTGTCATTTTTCTTGGTAGATAATTTAATTTGCGAATTTTTAAATAAGTTTCATTGAATGTTAAATTTGTCGTGAACTTAAAATAGGAGCATCTCTTCTCGCCTTTAAGTTTTTTACTCTATCCGTCACATTTTGATTGTTGTTTTGTCTTAACACAAAATTAAGAGTTGTTAGTTTTGTTAATTAAATGTATTTGACTTTGTAATCATTTTCAGATGTATTCTTTAACTAGTATTAGCGAGATTTTGTATATTAATGATAAATTTTTTACTAAACATTAATTACAGAGATTGTATTGTAAATTTGAGATTTAATTAGTAAAAAAAAAGAAGAGAAAATGCCTACAATATAAAACATCAAAAACAAAAAGAATGAGTACAAAGCAATTGCGTAAAAAACGGGGTCATAGGGCGACAATACCATTAATGTAAATTATAGCTGTGGCAAATCGGTGTAGTAATTAGCCAAAAACGCTCTCTTAATAAATGGACTGGACACATTAATTAAGTAAACAAAGAGGCTTAAAATAAGCAAAAGGAGCATTAAAAATGTGAAAGATTCTAAGGTGATGGTGATGGAGAGATAGAGGTAAAAATAAAAGAAGAATGGTCAAAGAAAGGAACAGAAACAGAAGGAAGAGGGGGTGGGAAGTGGCGCATGGGAGTTCCAACGGCCAATGAGGGAAACATGGGGCGGGGCGGATTGAAATGAATTGAACCAACCCAAAGGCACAGAGTGAGAGAGAGAGGAGATGGGTCAGAAATGTGTTGTGGTAAGTAGTTAACAAAAAATGGAAAGGGTCACAGATTCACAAGTCACAACTGGGGGCGGCTAATAGGGCACTGAGGGGACTAAGGAGACATTTGGCCCTTTGGTTATGCTTTGAGCCACCTTCGTTTTTGCTGCCCTCCTTTTCTTTCTCTTTTTTTTTTTCATGATTCACACAAAATCTTATGTTTTGTCAAACATGATTTCTGTCCGTAGACTGAGGGCCAGCTTTCACTAGAGTTTTATTTGTACTACTCTACTTTAAAAAAAAACCTTCTTTTAAGCAATGACATTTCTTTTATCAAGAATAAATTTCTCTCCACCAATGTTAAAGCCGCATTTTCTTTTTAGGTACATTTTAATTCCAATAGAAGAATCGGACTTGCATGAGTCAAACAGATTAAGATTACAGAATTCAGAATCTAAGAGTTGATCAATGGAGCGGAAATTTTCTGTTGAACTTACTACAGCAAAGCTTCTTTCACGATTGATCAAGTTGTGTTCATTTTTGTTTTATGTATTCAATTATCAATATAATCGTAGCACAGCTCTGTTCCTCACAATGTGATGTGACTATACTCAAAAAGAGCCATTAAATTAAAACGCTAAAAATCAAAGATAATGTTAGGATAATGATAGAAAAGGGCTTCTGGAAAATACGGGTCGAGTTCTCTCTCTCTCTGGTTCTGGTTTTTTTTGTTTGGCATTTACTTTCATAGACTGTTTTGAGCCTATAAAATTCACATTTTTCTTTCTGTTCTGTGGGGGACAACGAAGTTTCAAGTTATTCACCCTCACTGGCTCCCACATTTCCCATCCCCTGTGCCCAGCAAAGACAACATGGTGTTTCTGTTTCTTCTTAATTATAAACTAAATAGGCTTAGATTTATAATTTACTGATCTTACAATTGTTTTTAATACTAGAAACCAGTTTAACTTAACATAGTTCGATTGGTCTAACAATTTTCATAAAATTGTAGATTTAAATATCTCAAAACGTATAATTTTCCGTTTTACAGTTTGTATTCGCTTGACTAATTCTTATTGTCTCCAAATATATGTGATTAAAGAATAGAGGGAAACTATTTTTTTTTAGCACATAAAAACTCTGCATGAAAATTAGGAATAGGACGTGTCAGGCAGCACGGATTCTTGGAAGCTCATTGCTGTGAAGAAGATCATTATTAGACGTGATCTATGGACTATGTAGTAGTAGGTTCATACAACAACCCACCAAGACTTGTTTAGTGGATTCAACGCCGACCCACTTGTTAGATTTAACAAAAATTAGCTACATGTTTCTTCACATTACATCCACCAAATTGATCTGGACTAATCTTTCAAGTTTCTTTTTCAAAAGCTGCAATTTTCCGGGAAAATCTGGTCGGTCTATTTGTTTAAAATGAAGTTACCCTGCAAAGATTCTTTATAATTCTATCTACACAAGCTCGACACACGTGTTAGGGCCCAGAAACCAAATAGAACTAGGCATCTCCTATAAAACATCATTATTGCCGTTTGATTCAGTTCCATGTAGAGATCACTTTACAGTCAAAAAAGTTGGATGTATAAAAGTACGTAAATCCATGGGAAAGGGTGCTGTATTATACTCATTGCTGCACCGGCAGGAATTGCTTAGGAAGCAAGTTCGTAGGCATCAATTCGATACTACCACTTCATATGATATGACATTCAATGCACTAATAATATCATGGTCCAAATAAATCCCTCTTTATTCATTATTTTTAGCGATTTCTCGTCCATATAGCTTCTGCCACATAACTTTTCTGTGGATATAGGCTTGAACCATGTCTATAAGAGCATGATTAAATTATTGACTTGTATATTCCACTTCAAAACTTATAATTATTTTTAATGTAAAATTGAATATACTAAAACATTTTGAATCTTCACAATATGTGTTTTCAATCTTCGCCCAAAAAAAATGTGTTTTCAATCATATCCGATCGTTAGTGGCAACTTGCTAAAAAAATTTGCTGTTGGCAAGCAAGTTGTGATAGTACCCGTAAGACGACAACTGACGACTGTTAACTCAGTGGACCTATTAATGCAGTCACTTGCATGGGCTACCCAATAGGCTTTTTTTTAAAAAAAAATCAAGAAGTTCAGATAAGAAGAAGAGATTGTTCCGGTTAAGATTAGAAAACTGCAGATTTTATGAATATTTATATTGAATTTGCATATTATTAAGCGGGATCATAATCAAGTTTTAGGACTTATGACAGAGTCAAAATTTCGTTAAAATGGGATCAACCTTAAAATAAAGAAGCAGATGATGAAACAATTGAAGTCAGTAAGAATATCCTAAAAATTCACATATAACCGACGGATTGGTCGACCTCGCATGACTCTACCATTGCTTAGGGCCTCAAACCTTTCAAGTAGGAGTCCTGACATTTTGACTACTAATTAAATCCTATGTTGGTACCATTAGCATTGTTGTCATTACCAAAACTAATCACTTTTGATGGGTTCTATGTACTGTTTTATGCTTACGATGAACCCAGGATTCCAATTTGATTAATATAGTAAAGCAACTAGGCAATGTTATAATCATTATTAGATTACTTAAATCAATAATCAAAATTATCACCAGCTAATAAGATATTTTAACTAGAGGAGGACAGCATGGCTTGAGGTTGAAGTGCTGATTGAGAAATCTCACTTTAAAATTTATAACCAGAAGGGAAATTTGAGGGAGATCAGAATTAGATATTTTGGTGATGCTAAAGTTCCAATAAAATAATATCCAAAAAAAAGAATTAGTAAAAAGGGACTTACGGTATGATTTTTTTTTTGTTTATTAGGCTTCCTTTCACACTCTGCGAATTCCATTGGTTCCAAAAATTACAGATTACATGAGAGTTCCACCTCCACTGAAATATCTTTCTTTCTTTTATTGGTTAAGCAGAGCTTGGTGGTCCTGATATGCAACATTTACACATTTTTTTTCTCGTTTGGCTTTTGATAAGAATATTCTTTAATTCCAGTAATAGTAGATTGTAAATCTATCAGTAAACAACAACATTTACTTTGACTTACTGAAGAAATGAATTACTCCGAGATGAACTAATAAAAGATTTTAAATTTATTTCAAAAAATTCCCAATTATTGTTTGGAGATTTGAGTATTTTGATTTTTGAGGTCCAACATGATTTCTGAGCCACGTCTCTGTTTTTGTTAATTAGACCGAGCAATCGAACCCTGAAACGAGCCCAAAATTTCGGTCTTATTCTTTCGTCTCATCTAGATTTGAATCAGTCACACTTGACGAGAGTTAAAACACATCTAACTTCAACAAAAACTTTTAACAAAATTTGCGGACATTTATGGGTAGGCAAGAAGCACGTAGAGACCAGAGGACACGGATTGGAAGAACTAGCTCCAAAACCAACCTCGTCACTATCACTGACTTCGTCGAATCACCAACAACCACAACACGACGTTTGCAACAAAATGCTGATCACACCAAGAAGTCCAAAAGGTCGAACCCATTAGCCAAAAAGTTGAATCTGCAAACAACAACAAAGACAAGACCACATGGCTATAGCCGACGGGCTCAGCTTCTAGCCTATGCGAGCGAGCTAAGAGGTTCTGGAACCGAACACGCCCCGTGGCCCAGGAACAATTCCAGGCCTAAGTTGAAGGTGCACTATTTTTTCAATTTTAATTGATGTTTACCTATATAATTTTCAGGACTTAACGGTTTCATCACGGAACAGGAATGGAAAAATTGCAGAAGCTCACCGGAAAGGAACCGGACGTCGTCGTTTTTGAAATTTTTTCGAAGAAAAGAAAAGCTACGTTGTAGATACGAGAGAATTCCAACGGCGGAGGGGAGTGGAGCAGAGCAATTGTCCAGTCCAAACTGCGCCAATGTCAAGAACCCTCATCACCATCGGAGCAGAATTTCATATTTCTGCGTACAGAACTAACAAATCAGCTTTTTTATTGATTTATTAAGTGGTAAATCAATTAAATTAATTATGTATTATGCAGGATCGCCTGAAGCATATGCTTAGAGAATTATCATGCGGATTGCAGTGCAACAAGGTTGATGGCTAGACACTGGAATGAGTTGACTCGTTGATAACCATGTGATGAGATCATTATATTTATAATTACCTGATGAAGTTGGCTTTGATTCAGTTTGGCTTAATTAATTTTTAGGGGAAAAATGGTGAAAGATACAGATGTTGAGCATTTTTTGGCAGAAAAGTATGAGCTTTAAGCGATCGTGTCAAACATTTGACAGAGAAATAGAGGCTAAATATTGGGATAATTAATCTGGAAGGGTTGTTGTTTGTTAACAATTTGTGATTCACCATGGCAGCACTTATATACAGCTGAAATGAAGTGTGAACACATTGTGTCCAGCGTCATAAACATATCCAGATTATGAAAACCATGCAGAATAACTTTTCCAAAGAAACTGATAAAGCATCCATAGTGGTTGTATAGCTGGAACCAATTTGAGGGTTTTTTTTCTTCTGGAATTTGAAGGGAAAATGTATTCGCTGAAATTTGTATTCATATAACATCAATTGAAATACTTGTGTGCGTACTAATGTCTAATGTTTTTATTTTTGACAAAAAAAATGTATACAATTTTTATGCTTTGAGCATTTAAACTCATATTTCTTCATTAAGAGCTATATTACTAAAACATAAATCGATTTTGTTTTTGAAAATAATCGGTGAATTAGGTTACTCATATTTTTGTTAGAGCATTTAATTCTATGTCTGATTGTATAAATATGGGGGAGTTCTATTTTGTATGACTTATTAGAGTTTGATCGTTCTAGATAGTGAAGTCAAATAAATTTTGGATCAAAAAAATCATAAATGAATTAGGTAAAGTGAAATTTGACATAAATATTTTCATTGTAGGATTGGAAATCATCTTTCCACATACAGCCTATTAAGGGTTGATTCTGTAAAAATAGCAGTAATAATCAATCAATTGATTGATTCTCTATCAATCACAATCAACATATCCTTAATTCCCAGCAATTTGATGATAAAGATAACCAATATCACTCAAGAATAAGAACCCATCTTCTGTTTCATCTACTTTATGTCTACACGAAGGGACCAAAGAAAAGAACAACCAACATCTCCTAGTCTAGTAATTATAACTCAGACTTGAATTACTAATTAACTTGCAGAGAAAAAACTTCCACACACTGCAGGTTTCAAAAATCCCAGATGGCTCAGCTAGGAAACTTGTCTGCAGAAATAGAAACACTGAACCAAGTCCTGAGTCTGGTGGAGGCATTCAGAGCCTTTGATGCAGACAATGATGCGTGCATCACAGCAGCAGAACTAGGTGGCATAATGAGTTCACTTGGTTACAATGCAAGCGACCAAGATGTGAGGTCAATGATGCAACAAGGAGACACTAACAAGGATGGGTTGTTAAGCCTTACAGAGTTCTTGGAACTTCATACCAGGAATTTGGAGCTTGGTGCTCTAGCTAACTCTCTTAAGACTGCTTTGAAGGCCTTGATTTTCAGTTTGGTGATAATGAGGTTGTCACTGCAGAGGAGTTGTACGAGGTTGCTGGGAACGTTGAAGTTGGGTTATCGTTGGAGAATTGTCAAGCAATTGTTGCTGCCATGGATGCTGATGGTGATGGTGCTGTTAGCTTTGACGATCTCAAACTAATTATTAATTCTCTAATCTAATTTGGATTAACAAGTTTGTGCTTTAATGTATTGCTGAAAGCAATAAACATATATTAATAATTGAGGACTGCATAATCCTGCCTTGATTTATTGCTTCAATATCATTCGTCCGTTTTATTCTTGATTGACAACTGATCATTTGATTACATATTAAGAAGGAGATGGTGGTTTTCAATTATTTTTAACGACGAATGAGATGATGATATAAGCTAGATATAAAGATCATATTTTCCATTAACAAAGAGAAAAGGTTGTAGTTATTTAACAAAGAGTAAGTTCATTAATAACTGATAGTTCTAATCCTTTGTTAATACATTTACCCTCTATCTGTTTTGAGGTTTCCAATGGTATTTTAGGGTGTAGGCGTGTTGGTTAATGAGATATGATGTTTGGTAGATGGTTAAAATGATGGTACGGATTTTTAAGGTAAAATGGTTTTTGATGTTTTGGAAAATGCTACTGTAGAAAATCTGTAAATTTGAGTGTTTCTAAATACATCTTACCCTTTTTCTAAATCTTATATTTTTGCTCTTTCCTTGCACCTTCATATAAAAATTATTCATGTAATTTTGAAATAAAAAAAATTAAATTACTCGAGCACTCACTAAGTTTATTTGCGTAATTTCATATGTTACATTAATGAATCTTCATACACCTCATCTAAACAAAGAGCTTACAATCCATACATTACACTGATGAACCTCTAAACACCTCATTTAAACAAAGGGCTTACATTCCGTACCTATATTAATGAAAGCCTATTAATACACCTCATCTAAACAAAGGGATAATTGAGATAGGGGCAAGTCATTAACGAGTAGGGTATGGAATGAGTTGAAAACAATTATAGAAGCCATATATACCTGTTAAAATCATATTTGATCATTAACACCGCTAGCAAAATTAGAGATTTTGTTTAGATTATTAAGTAAACTCAATAGTACTCATTCTGGCTTGTAATCTTATGCATGTACGTAGTTAAGATTGATTGATGAGTCAACTTTCAGTTTGTTACGAGTTAATTTCAATAGTCAGTTAATTTGTTTTCTCTTCTCACTACTGCATGTCAGACAGTTCTACATAAATGATGATCATAAGTTCAAGAGTGAGAATGAGCAATGACATCATTTCCAGAATTTTCCAGTTTTTGAGACATATAGGTTAATTGGACTTGAAATACTAAATAAATTGCAGACAAAAAAAATCCATTTCCCCAAAACTGGAGTTGAAAATCCCAGACGGCTCAGCCACTCGGAAACTTATCTGCAGAACTAGAAACGAGCATAGTTACAGAGCCAGAAATAGGGCAGCAAAACATATTACTGTATTGATTAGTTAGGGTATATATACATGAGTACAAGCATAGTTTGATGAGAGTAAAACTCTATGTACAAAGTCCTAGCTATCATGAACTACTGCTTACAGTATTATCTGACACAGAGCCTATGATGCGGACAACGATGGGCGCATCACAGCAGCAGAGCTCGGTCGCTTTAGAATGCAAATAACCAAGAAGTGATGGCAATGATGCAACGAGGAGACACCAACAAAAATGGACTGTTAAGCCTGGCAGAGTTCTTGGAGCTCAATTCCAATTACTTGGAGCTTGGTGCTCTTGCGCTCTTGCTAGCTTTCTTAGCACTGCCTTTGAAGCTCTTGATTCTGATGAGGATGTCACTGCAGAGGAATTGTACGAGGTTGGAGTGGGTTTGTCACTGGAAAATTGTTAAGCAATTATTGCTACCATGGATCCTGATGGTGATGGTGCTGTTAACTTTCAAGATTTTAAACTAATTAGTAATTCTCTAATCTAATAATTTCATAAAGAAAATGCTCTTTTCAGATTAATAAGTTTGTGATTTAATGTATTGCTTCTAGCACCAAACATATACTATCAAACGGACTTATAGTTCATTGATACTCATACTATAGTCAATTTTAGTATTAAAAATTTGAAAGGTCAATTTTTGGCAGAAATAAATAATTATATGATTAATTATCAAAAAAATAATAATGTGATTTATCAAGAAAAAATGTATGCTAATAATTGAGATTGAATAATCTTGCTTATTGCTTCAAAATTAATTATTAGTCAAATTTATAGGCGATCTGATCGCACGATTGATTGTTTAGTTCCGAACGACGTGCTAGATGAGAGATGATTTATGCTTGATCCGTCGTCCAATATGACGGCCCTCATAGTTCATATTTTGAGTGACTGCGCGCTCACTGTTCACGACTAACAACCGGTCGTCTATATCTAGGTACCAGTCGTCCGCTCTCTTCAGAAGTAAATCAATCTGCTAAGTGCTATGGTTGTAGTAAATGACAGAATGCAAATATGAAGTCAAAACACAAGTGAGGTTATTTATGTCTTTTTATTTTTTCTCATCTACATCTGTAATTTGAAGCTGGTTCCATGTAAAAAATTTAAGACCAATTGCTCTCTTAATTTATAGGTATCCAACATGTTTTTCTCAAATATTAATTGGTACATACATACATATATATAATTTTGATATTAATTAATAAACGTACGTTAAACATAAGGTTGATGTGACGTGGGTCAAATAAACATGCTAATCAATAACGTTACAGAACATACTGCTATGACCTGGAGGGTTGCGTGTATTGGAAACAAAAAGGGCAATTTGGATATAAGCACTTAAATGATTAAACGAATATAAGCTAACAACTTTTGAGAAGGTACGGAGCGATATGACTAATCATTAATCACGGTTCATTTCTTGGGTTACTCAATTAGTTGGGGAAGCTGTTTCTTGGTTGGGAATTAATCTCCTGTTCAGATTTGTCATATCTATATGTTTCAGCTAATCAAAAATTGCCTTTCATTGTCGTTTCCCAAAACGTTTAGTATAATTATATATCTTCTAAGCCAAATAGTCTTAACATTTATGGCCACAATCACATACGTACTGTTCACACATTCTTGTAGGAGTAATCGTTTTTCAATGAAATAAGGAATCGTAGCTCATGTGCATGAATATTTCTTGTAGCACTTATAGGGACGTTTCTCTTTCTATCTATAGTTTCACCACGTTTTGTTTTCTAAAAAAATTACAAAACTTTCAATAATGAACATATTTGGGAGTACATTAAAAGATCTTTGGCAAGGTGATATATATTTGAGCCGCTTCTCTTTTTTTTTTTTCAGAATAAATGAAGATGTTAATTGGACGACTGAATGGAATATATGAACACGGAAGAAAAATGTTCAAAGTTTTTTTTTTTTCTGTTTCAAAGCTTATTTTTTGACTATGAATGTTCAAAACTTATTAATATAATAAATTTTGAGAAATCATTCTAATATAATACCATCATTAATATTTTTTAATATAATTAATTATTTTTTGTACATTCAAAGCTGTTCATATATGAAAATATCTTCGACTATTTGCACTTAGAATATCTCTAACTATGGTCTAATAGGAGGTTATTGGACTCAAAAAGCATTGGATCAAGGTTGGAGATGGTCTAATGTATTTGGACGGTTCAATGTTTATTGAACCGTCAAATACATAATTTTTTATTTTTTTTTTAATTTTTTGTCTATAAATACATGATTTGTGTCTCTTTTTTTCACAATTTATCTCCATTATTTTGTCTATAACATTATGAAAAAATTACAAAATTTATTTAATTAAATATTAACATATTTTCATGGCTATTTCTATTATTTGAATGAGATAATATTTTTCTATGTTTAAAACAATTAAATTTTATACAAATATAGTATTCTATTATTTGTAGAAATATCATTTCTCACTTATCAAAAATATTAAATTATTTGTATAAAAAATATATACTTTATGTACTATATATTGTAAAAAAAATAAATGAAATGTATCATATAGTGTATCTCATTGCATAGTGCAATGATAGTCTAAGTCATTGAAAAGAAATGAGTTAACGAGAAGTTTAATGAAATGTTAATGTGACATTGGATTAAATCATTTTGAATTTAAACTATTAATAATACTCTTAGAGAAATACTTGCTTACTCTAAATGCATATTCCTTCAAACTTGTCAACAAATTTTTCTTCAAATTTATTCCCGAATTTCCAACACATCGTTAGAACGGCTACGCACTATGAACACTTTAATGTGTCTTAATTTTTGTGATTTATTCAGAAATAGACTTAAGCAATGACAGAGTCAAAATGTGACGAATGTGGGATCAACCTTAAAACGAAGAGGTGAAAGATGAAATAAAGTAGGTGAAGTCGATAAAAATGAAATAAGAGTTTGCGGATAATGAGTTGGCCGACCCTAACCGACCCCACCTAACTCCGCCATTGGACTTAAGAAAAGGGATTAGACATATTTGTGCTCCATTCTCACTTTTGAATTAAAAATATTACAATTTATACTCGTAAAATATCTTTTAAAAAAGAAAAAAAAGAAACTTCGAACTGATCCGATAGAGAAAGAGGACATCCCGTGTTTATGTCTCCATACATACAGTTCTATATTTAGATAAGAAACAATAAAGGACCCCCCAAGGGCTGGCCGAGCGGAACGTGGTACGCTGACCTCAGTTCGCGGCGCGAGTTCGAGGCTGACCTCAGTTCGCGGCGCGAGTTCGAGACTTGGGAGCAGCTTAAATCCAGAATTATATGGTTGTCATTCGGGCCCGTGTTGCATAAAGCTGGGTTGTTCAGACCCAGCCCATTTGTCCTCGGTGAGGTGTTACGGTGACCACACTAGTGCACGGGCCCAAGTTCGTTGTTGGGTGTCAGCTATGACTCACAGGAACATTCCATAGTGGGAGGGTACCTTCCGGTTTAAGCCTGTATGGTAACGCTCAGCAGGGGTACGCCACCTACCGGTCGTTCCCACCTCCCCTTTATTCGGCAAAAAAAAAAGAAACAACAAAGGGTCTTTCCTGTAAAAAAAAAACAGATGGTATTTTCTTAAATTGATAATGACAACAAAATAGTAACAACTAGGGTCTTCTCCATTTTTTCTGCTTAACTTATCACGCATATATTGAATTTGGTTGGTCGATGTGTGCTATGTTTATAATTGTAGGAAGCTTACAAAGTCACCGTTCTTGAAAATGGTGGAGTGGTCGAAATGGCATGTGTTTTGGGCTGAAGAAAATGTGGTCGCAAAGAGACATCCTGATAGCTTCTACTGGCAAGCCAAAGACGACTTTCTGTCCAAGGTATTTATATGGCTTCTTCTTTTCAAAATTTTACTACATACACCTTCTACACTTCCTTCATTACAAGTACTTATCATGGGAGCGTTCGACTAAAACTCTAGCTCTCCCACAAATCATAAGAAAGAGTAGGTGGATCTCTTCAATGACCTTTTAGTCAAAAACTTGTGCGTACAAACTCTTAAAACACGTTCTTGTAATTAAGTCAGCAAAAAATTTTTTGATAAAAAAAACTAAAGATTGTGAACAAAAGAAAAAAGGTGAGTATAGTTAACGGGTAATTGTCCCCCCTTTTTTATAAGTCATTTTTATACCTTAAGGTCCGTTTTGTTTGCCTCACAAACATTTTAATCCCTCTCTTCCATTATTTTAGTTCACGTTGTAAATCAGATTATTTTAGTTCACTTTGTAATTGCACACTTATTGAGTAAACTAATTAATTTTAGTCCATTTATCTAAACAACTCTCACTTTTTTTTCATTTGCATGTACTCTATTATTATAGGTTTGAATTTAAAAATTGGAACAAAGTTTGATGTATTTATTAAAGAATATTATAGAGATTTTATTCTAAAATTATATTTAAAAATAAAATATAGGACATTTAAAAAAGAAAAAGTGGATTAAAAAAAATAGGGCTGAGATAATATAGTTTATTTTTGTAATGTAGATATTATATTTTCTATTATATACTATTTTCGTCCTATAAAGATAGATTATATTTCATTATTAGTTTGTCCCAACTTATAGGTTTTTTCTTTTTTAATATTAATAATTATATCAATTGAACAAATTATCTCTACTTAAATGTATTATAAATTGAATTATTAATCATTCATTGAATTACTATAAGAATATTTTTTGAAATTTTTATTAAAATTAATAATTTTAAATATTTTTTTAATTTTTATAAAAAAATTATCTTATTTTTATGAGACGGTGACACTATTTATTTTAATAGTGGTAACAATATTCTCCTCCCCCGAAGTGTCTCCTTGGACGAGACATGTTTGTTGTTGAAAGGGGAAGAGAGAGCCAATTTATGTTTCCTAGATGAAAGCCAGCTCAGTTCCAGTAAACTTGGACCGACTCTTTAACCTAAGAGCAACTCCAATGGTTATACCCATTTTGGGTATGATTATCATGTCATATCAGTTTTCTATTATACTCTCTTTTCATTAAACTCTCACTCACAATAGTTATATTCATCTTTATACTCAAATATGAGATCCACAATTATTTATCTCCTCAATTAATTTATTAATATTCTACAATCACAATAAATAAATATATTAAAACTACTTTTTTATACTTTTATTTAAATTAGATTGTAATTTTAATAATTTTAATTTTAATTAATTCGGATAAATAATTTATGTGAATTTTTTTTGAAATTATATTTTCAATAAATTAGTTGAATGACAAATACGAAAAATAAAACTCGTAAGTCAAAACATAAATATGAATGTCCGAAAATATTGAAATACATTAAGTAAACGATCCGAAATACACTGCTCAAAATGATTCACAAAATAATACATAAATAAATCGAAATAACAATTAACATTAATTGTTGTCTTCATTATTTTTAATGTTGAAAATTTTTTGGATAAAATGTATATGATACATTTGGAGAATTTTAGAAATTATGTGAAAAATAACCATATGGATGATTTTGAAAATTTACGGCATTATTTAAGTTAGAATTTTGAGAAAAAATTAATTATAATTTGGATTCATTTGACAAAATAAGCTGTAAAAATATAATAAATATTATTTGTGTTTGGTGAGAAGAGAGAAAAAATATAAATGAAGTTATGTGTAAAAAATATATTGAATGAAATAGGTATTTATAGATGGAAGGGGGAGAAAAAACAAAAATTATAAGTCAGAGAGCGTTGGTGAATTATCACCAACGGTCAAGTAATAGTTAAAAAAGAGCCAAAACGACTATATAGTACAGGTAGATCCCATAAACCATGCGAAAGGCCGTGTCAGTGGATGCTGACATGGGTATAATAAACGGGGAATGTTCCCCCCGTTGTACATGGCCTAATCCATCCAATGTGTTTTCTAATTTAATATTATAGGAGTATTTTTATACGACCACAGCACAGGTTCCCATTCAACCGGCCCATGTTGTTCCCGTGAGCCACGGCGTGGTGGGAGAATCAGCAGCCACCAGCTACGAGTTCTCCATCAGGCAGCTACTCAGAAATCGGACGGTCGCCGTTTCTCCATCAAGTGACTGCGCCAAATTCAACCTTATCCTCCTAAACCTCCGGTCCCATGGCCACCTGGCTTCTCTTTATCCAAACCACGCTGTCTTGGAGGAGGAATCTCAGTGGGTATCTTGTGTCACGTCCGACTCTGGTCAAGAGAGCGTGACTCTCACGCTCCCTGTCCTAAACACGGCTGCTGACGTGGCCCAACCTTTATGGATGTGATGATGGGGTTTGAGCCCATGAGCTAGAAACGGGCTCAGATGGTTTGGCCCAGAGATGGGAAGTTGGTTTGGTTTGTAGACGCTTGTGCTGCTTCATTGTTTCTTTGTGGGCGTAATGGCGATGCTACTTCATCACAATGTTGACATGAGGTGTATCAATCGTGTCGTAGTTCTGCATTTAAATTTGTCTAGATAAGCTATATTTTTAGAATTATATATCCAATTTTACTAATTAGTAGAGTTTTTTTATGATGTGTCCTGAATGGGTCCCAACTAGGGGAGTCACATTTAACCCCGTATTACGTCCAAATTAATTTCCGCTTGCATTGGGACGGCTTAATAAGAGGTAAAGTGCTGACCATCAGTATTGAAAATTTTGTTGGACAACCATAAAATTATACCTATACAAAAAAAAGGACCCACGTAAATAGTAGAGAATGAAATTGTTAAACCGTGTTAAATTCAAAAACCAACTTAATTGTCATTAATTAACTCAATTTAAAATTTGTGATACATAAAATCAAAACTCAATTTTCTATAAGGAAACAATTTTTGCCATTTTATTCGTAAGTAATATGAGATTTGGAGAGATCACGACAAATTTTTTATAAAGTTAATGAATTCAACGAACAAACTGTCATTCAGTGATTAATATGTTGCTAGACTATATTTTATTTATTAAATACCATAATCTCAAATATCAAAGAAAATAGCTGTTGAAGGAATTACTATGTCCAATATGCATGCAAATTGTGTGACCTCTAGTAGTCCTGAGTTAAATTGTGTGACCTCTAGTGGTTAATAATCTGAAGAATGATAAAAAAGAATAGTGATGGCACCCCTCGAGTGTTGTTTTTTGAGTGGCTTGTTGCTCTATGTGGAAGTGACACAATGAACGTATTTTTACTAACAAGGTTATTACCAGAATGAGTGAGCACATCTATGCGAAAGAGGTTTTTAATGCTATGCAAAGGATACAGGGGGGAAGTTAGAAGCTTGAAGGTTTTGGGATGGAAACCGCCTAACTTTGGGATGGTTAAACTCAATACGGATGGTTTTCAAATTACCATGAATGGTCATGCATCAGCTGTTGGTTTGTTTTCTTTGATGTTTTATCTTATGTTTATATGTTTTTCTTCTAAGTTTCTATTTAGTTTTTTCTGTAATCACCATATTTCCCAGTGAGAGCATTAATAAATTTATTAGGTTCTGATTTTTTTTTTCGAAAAAAATTCCCATATCCGCATCTAGCCTTTAAAAAGACATTGACGTCAGATCGGAAGACCCGGTTGGTTAAAGACGGCAGGTCGTTTATCCGAGTCATCTAATGAGTTGTGTCCTTTGAGGCCCAACCATTTCCAAACTTGAGAGGGTGGCAAGCGTCTGTGCCGCCCAAGACAGAAATCAATCAACCAAAATAATCGCTGCAACCAAAAACGATTTCTCAAATGTTCGGGGGACGGGGATCAGTTCGGCTGCTTGCTGACATCAGCCAACGCCTACATCGCAACTCATCGGTGAGTTCCCGATTTACTTGGTTCAATGTTTTCCCTTTTAATTTATGGTTTTCACGATTTTAGGGTTTATCAAGTTTCAGCTACTGGGTTTTAAGGGTTTTATGTTTTGAAAAGCATTTTCGCTGAGACGCAATTATTATCATTGGTTCTTGTTTTAATATCTTATCAACTGCTGAATTAAGCTTGCTAGTGTTATAATGACGGTGCGTAGCGCCAGAGGCAATTCTTTGGTGACTACGATTGTGATTTTGTGTTTTCATTATGTTGTGTTTTTCATTTTGTAAACTTGGTCATTTTGCTGTTTTGCTTTGGTTTTGTTCTCTAATTTAAACCTGTGTCGATATTCTATCTAAGAAGCTATAGTATTTGAAATATAGTTAATTCTTTTTTCTCCTGTAATAATGAAAGGTCAGAATACTGAATGCTCATTGAAACAGGTTAATTTTGTGTTGACCTTTTTTTACCAGATTATCGTAGTTCGAATTGTTCATTGTTGACAAAATTTCTATTTGCAGTTTCATTGTCAGCAAGTTCGAGGTATTCGCATTGGTAACGCAGAGATCCCGAATGAGAAGCCACTGAGGTTTGCCCTTCAGCAAATCCATGGGATTGGCCGTCAAAGGTCTCGTCAAATCCTAGCTGATTTGAGCATAGTGAATAAACTTACCCGAGAATTGACGGGTTTTGAACTTAACTCTCTTAGAGAGGAGGTCAACAAGTACTTAATTGGAGAAGATCTGGTAAAGACTCTCTCTCTATGGATATAGTTTGTTCTTGTTCAAATTGTGTCTCTGCCTATCTGAACTTTTCTTTGGGTGGTTTAGAAACGCATTGTCTACCAGGATGTCCAGAAGATGATAGACATGAAAAGCTACAAAGGGATCAGACATGTGGACTCGTTGCCATGCAGGGGACAGCGAACCAGTACCAATGCACGCACAAGGAAGGGTAAGTATTAAGAGAGCTCCTCATTAGCCTGATGAATAATGTTTCTTTGCTGCTTTTTATTTAATTATTGAAACTATTGTTCGCATATTGTGATTTGAAACCCTGATTGTGTGGACTTCCCATTTAAGTGAATTCAGCTACTCTACATTCATATTTGATACAGGTTTTACATTCAATGTTGTCTTTCTCTGCATTTATGTTCTTGGTGATTTGCGGTTTTCTTTTGGTCGTCTTATTATCCTATTGCCTTGATTTTTTCTTGTTGATTCATGTTTCTTTTGGCGTTATATTTCAGAACACAAGAGGTGAGTATTCAAGCAAAATAATCAGGATTGAGCTGAAGAATGGAGAAATGCGAATGAAGTGAATGAACACAGTGCGCAACATCCTCGAGCAGATTGTTTTATTATTCCATGACAGACATAATTTTGATCTTGATTCTCGTACGGTGGCTGACCACTTATAGTTCATCTATGTTGGAAATGAATGTGAAGGACTCGTTTTGCTTTTGTCTTTGAAATTGCGTGCTAGATAACTTAGATTATGGATCACGCCGTATTCTAGATTATTAGCTGATGAAGAGCTATTCAGTTGCACTCAGGAGTTGGGTCTGGTGGTAATCAACTAATGTTT
>CAODLS010395647.1:0-15025 GCA_948243855.1 Flueggea neowawraea
TTCGAGAATAATTGCGGTAAATGAAAGAACACCAATAACTTATAGTAGTTCGGCCAACTCGATGCCTACATCCACTACCTAAGTATCACCACTTAGGATTTCCACTATCAATCTTCACAAAGATTACAACTTCACTTTCTAACTAAGTGAGAACTCTTACAAGTTTCTTGATTCCGGTTCAAGAATAAAAACCAACCTAGGAATCTACCCTTGATCCCTCTCACAATGAATCTTCTCAAATGTGTTTTCAAAACACTCACCACCAGATTAACAGCTACTGATACAAGTAAATGAAGAATAAATTTAAGAGCAAATACACTTGTATCAATAAAAGAGAGATTCAATGCTTTGATGCTTGAAGGTTGTTAGAAATTGATGCTCAGATGTTTTTCTCTAGTCTTAGTAGATTCTTGAAGCTCAGTCTTTCGAGATGTTCACATTTAATGTGGAGAGGTGTTTTGATGTGATGGAGCTCACATATGATACTACAAGGATTTGTCTTGCTACATTTATGTTGGATGGCCAAACGACTAGATGGTGGTAGGATTTGGGACCACGTAGAGCTGTCATATGGGATGAGTTCAATAATGAACTCACTTTGTCTGTCCTTTCCGAGAGTGTGAGGGATAAAAAGGCAGATCAGTTTATCGAGTTCGAGCAGGAACCCTATATGTCAGTGACAGAGTATGAGGATCGATTCAAGGATTTTAGTCGATATGCTTCGCCAGAGGCCTTCAGCGAGGAAGTTTTTTAACGGGTTGTTAACCAAGATCAGTAGAGTGGTGGCAACTCAGAACTATAATACAGTGTCACAGATTGCAGAGGTTACAAGGGGTATGGAGTATCAGGACATGAGGAGTCTGAGAGAGCCCAAAAGGGCGAAGACATAGAGTTCTTCTGAAGGCCAGCAAGGTCGAGGTCAGAGCAGTCAGCCTGAACAGAAGCGTAGGCATTCTTTTGGAGGTCAGAGGTAGAGTCAAAGCTCTCAAACTGTGAGTATGGCACCACCAGCTGGGCATGCCGAGGGACATGGTTCTAGGGGTCCACATCCGTCTGTGTGATACGTGTGGGAAGAGACACCTAGAAGTTTGAGCAAAGGTGGCATGCCTTTGTGTTCATTACGGACAGTCAGGACATAAGGTGGTTGAGTGTCCGGTGAAGTATGGTTCTGGATCACAAATAGTGCAGTCAGTGGTCGGAGGTGTAGTCACTGTAAGCACTAGAGCTGGCAGATGTTTTGGCAGAGGTGCGGTAGCTTCAGGGAGCTATAGCCAGTTTGGGCATGGTTCAAGCTGAGGGCAGATCGGTCAGAGCATTTCAGCTTCAAGATAGTAGGCCAGAGTGTACCATCTGACTCGCCAGGAGGCTCAGACTTCCAATGTTGTAGTTACAGGTACGCTATCTATATCTGGTTATCCTGCTTATGTTTTATTTAATTCTGAAGCATCTCATTCATTCATCACGCCATATTTTGTTGAACATGCTGAGTTAATTGTGCAACCACTAGTTAGATTGTTAGAAGTTTTGTCACCTTTGGATGCCAAGATTATGGTTGATTTTGAGTTTTGGAATTGCGTGATTGCCTTTGGGGGACACAAGTTGACTGCTGATCTTACCATACTGGATATAAGAGAGTTTGATGTGATACTTGATATGGATTGGCTTTCAAGTTGGCATGCTACCTTGGATTGTTTTGCCAAGAGGGTATGTTTTTGACCACCTAGTTAGACGGAGTTCTGTTATCAGGGTGAGCGAGACAGTGTGGTTTGTGGTTATGTATCAGCGGTTAGAGCTGAGAAGATGATTCGCCGAGGTTGCGAGGCATATTTGGCTTTCATGCTCGCTGAGCTACAGAGTTCAGAGTTGAGACTGGACGAGGTGCCACTGGTGCGGGAGTTTTTTGATGTGTTTCCTGAGGAATTCCAAGGAATTCTGCTAGAGTGCGAGAATGAGTTTGTTGTTGAGGTTAATCCAGGTACTGATCCGATATTGATTCGACCGTATCAAATGGGGCCAGTAAAGCTGAAGGAGTTGGAGACTCAGTTGAGAGAGTTATTAGACAAGGGATTTGTTTGATCGAGTGTTTCACCTTGGGGCACTCCAGTCTTATTTGTAAAGAAGAAGGCTGGTAGCCTTCGCATGTACATTGATTGTCGTCAGCTGAACAAGGTAACAATGAAGAACCGATATCCGCTTTCGAGGATAGATAATTTATTTGACCAGTTGCAAGGTGCATGGTTTTCTAAGATCGACTTGAGTTTAGGATAATATCAGTTGAGGATTCGAGGTGAGTACATTTCAAAGACTGTATTTCGGACAAGATACAGGGATTATGAATTTTTTGTGATGTCATTTGGTTTGACAAATGCTCTAGCAACATTTATGGATTTGATGAACAGGGTCTTCAAACCGTATTTAGATCAATTTGTGATTGTCTTCACGATGATATTTTGATCTACTCCAGAAATAGGGAGGAGCATGAGGATTACTTGAGGTCAGTCTTACAAAACTTGAGAGAACATCAACTTTATGCTAAGTTCTCGAAGTGCGAGTTTTGGCTTGATCAAGTGACATTTTTGAGACACGTGATGTCTAAAGATGGGATTATGGTTGATCCAAATAAACTAGAGGCAGTACTCCATTAGGAGAGGCCTAAGACCACCACTGAGATTCATAGTTTTCTTGGTTTGGCTGGTTACTATAGGAGGTTTATCCAAGATTTTTCGAAGCTAGCGGCTCATATGACTTGATTAACTCAGAAAGGAGTCAAGTTTGTTTGGCCTGACAGATGTGAGGACATTCTTAAAAAGTTGAAAGGATATTTGAGGAGTGCGCCTATGTTATTTTTACCATTAGGATATGGAGGTTTTGTGGTGCATTGCTACGCATCCCAAGTTTGCCTAGGTTGTGTATTAATGCAACATGGCAAGGTGATTGCTTATGCATCGAGACAGCTTAAGAGGCATGAGCAAAATTATTCGACGCATGATTTGGAGTTAGCAGCAATAGTGTTCGCACTTAAGATTTGGTGACACTATTTGTACGAGACTTTTGAGATCTTCACATATCATAAGAGTCTGAAGTACATTTTTGGACAGCGAGATTTGAATTTGAGGAATAAACATTGGCTAGAGCTGTTGAAGGATTATGATTGCTCGATATCATATCATCCTGGCAAGGCTAACATTGTTGTCGATGCTTTGAGTAGAAAGTCGATGGGAAGTTTGGTTCATATTGTAGTCGAGAGGCGACCAACAGTGTCAAATTGGAAGAGCTTTATGAGGGATGGAGTTGCATTCTAGTTTGATGATTTTGGATCATTGCTTGGTCACGTTGAGGCGAGACCTATTTTGTTAGATTGGATCCGTGAAGCTCAGAGAGAGGAGACTGAGATTCAACATTTGATCAAAAAGGTTAAGGCATCTGAGGTGCCAGGTTTCAACATTGATGATTCAGGAGTTCTTTGGTTTGGATTGAGGTTGTGTGTATGATTGAGGAGATTATGACTGAGGGTCATATTTCTATTTATTCGGTTCACCTATGATACATTAAGATGTATTGGGATCTTCGTGAATCCTATTGGTGGTCGGGGATGAAGAAGGATAAAGCTGAATTTCTTAGTAGATGTTTGACCTGCCAACAGATTAAGTTTGAGCAACACCATTTTTCTGATTTGATACAGCAGTTACCGCTTCTGGAGTGGAAATGGGATCGTATCACGATGGACTTTGTAGTTGGATTACCAAGGACATCATTTCGATATGATTCCATTTGGGTCATCGTGGATTGATTGACCAAGTCAGCTCATTTTTTGCCTATCAAGACGACATATGGAGAGTCATGATTGGCGAGATTGTATATTAAAAGGATCGTATGTCTTCATGGTGTGCCTATTTCCATAGTGTTTGACAGAGGTCATCAGTTTACATCGCAGTTTTGGCGTAAATTGCAAGAAGAGTTGGGTACTCGATTGGATTTCAGCACAGCTTTTCATCCACAGACTGATGGTCAGTCCGAGCGCACGATTCAGACTCTTGAAGATATGTTGAGAGCATGTGCAATGGATTTTGCTGGGAGTTGGGATTCCCATTCGCCATTGGTAAAGTTTGTGTACAATAATTTGTACCATTCGAGCATCGAGATGGCGTCGTATGAAGCTCTATATGGTAGAAAGTGTAGATCTCCATTATGTTGGGCCGATGCTGGAAAGAGAGAGGCCTTGGAGCCAAATCTTATTTTGGAGACTACTAAAAAAGTCAGACTAATTCAACAGCGAATTCAGATTGCTCACAATAGTCAAAAGAGTTACACTGACCTAAAATGTGAGCATGTGGAGTTTGTGGTTGGAGACCATGTATTCCTAAAAGTATCACCTATGAAAGGTGTTATGAGATTCGGGAAGAAGGGCAAGTTGAGCCCGTGGTACATTGGTCCATTTGAGGTTATCGGCTGAATTGGAGCTGTGGCTTATGAGTTAGTATTACCGCCTCAGTTTGCTTATGTTCAACCAGTATTTCATGTTTTGCTTCTGAAGAAGTATATCTCTGATTTGTCACATGTTTTAGCTCCGCAGTCAGTCGAGCTCAAATCTGATTTGTCATATGATGAGGTTCCGATGAGGATCGTTGGCCGCTAGGTCAAAAGACGAGTAATTTGGCGGCATCATTCAGTCAATGAGGCCACTTGGGAGGCCGAGGATGAGATAAGGCTCAGATATCTGTATTTATTTGACTATGTTGATCCATAGCTTTGTCTGATTGATCTATGTCTTTGCATTCTTGCATTGCGTCTGTATGTTTATGCATTGGCAGTGTGTTGACTACACACCATCTACGTGTTATGGCTGTTATTTGGGTTTTGATTTGAGTTTTTTTTTTCTGGAGATCATGGTCACAACGTTGTTTTGTTTTGTTTTGAAATTCGAGGATGAATTTCTTTTGAGGGGGAAGTATGTAATACCCCATTCGGATTCCAGTAAGGCTCTCTGTAGTCTTCTGTTTGGTTTTATTTTTGGTCTTAATCGATACAAGTGTTTAGTTGAGGATTTATGTTCGTGAGGTGTTACTCGAGTAAGCAGTGATGCGTTACTCGAGTAAGATGAGGTGTGGATTACTCGAGTAAGCCATGTGTGTTACTGGAGTAAGCCGTGTTCTTGGATGAACATGAAGAACACTTGGGAAAGGTGTTACTCGAGTAACAGGATGTGTTACTCGAGTAAGAAGATTGTCACTCGAGTGATGAAGGCATGTTACTCGAGTGAAGGAACTGTTTTGGGCAGGAGTCTATAAATACCCCCACCCGACTCTTTCATTTCTATCACCTCATTTTCGTATCTTTCTCACTCAAATCACTGCCAAACGTGTTTTTGTTGCCTTACATTGCTCTCATTTCATTCCTAGAGGTAAGATTACATATCTAATCTCTTTATTCCATCCATTTCATGTTTAAATATTTGGATTCATGCTTTAGGACGAGTTTGCATTTGGGTTTGCATTATCGGGATGATTCTGAGTTAATGGATGCTTACGGTTGTTAGATCTAAGTTGTTTGAGGTTAAGAGAATATGATTCAAGCTTTGAATCATCATATTTGACGAGGCATTGGTTGAGTTAGGGTCAGCTTCATGTTTGGTCGATCTAGGGTGATTCCGAGTTGTTTTGGTGGTTTTGACCCGAGATTCATGTTTAGGTCTTTGTTTGGAGTCAATGTGGGTATCTGGTATTGATTTTGGTCGGTTAAATCGTGTTACATGATTACTAGGTTCGTCTGGGTTGTGCCTTACTCGAGTAAGATCTTTGCTTACTCGAGTAAGCGGGCCTTGTCTCACTCGAGTGATCGATGTGGCTTACTCGAGCAAAAGTTAGTCTGTCTTATTCGAGTAACCATGTCTGGCTTAATCTAGTAAGATGAGGGGTGTCTTACTCGAGCAAGCCAAGGTGTTACTCGAGTAAGATGAGGTCTTTTGGAACTCGTTTTGTAATTTTGCATTTTTCCAATTTCTAAATGTTCAGGAACTTGTTTGGGAATTCAGACTACTAGGAAAAGTTAGTTAGCTATCCTAGTATAGTCGGAGGACTATTTTGTAGTTTGTCAAGTCCCGGGAACTGGAACATAATTTTGCACTGGTCGAGGACCAAACTATAATTTTATGTGGATTCTGTATTTTGGATCCAAAATGATAGATTATCATTTGATATGGATCATTTGGGATCTTTCGGGAGTCTGCATCTGCATCTGCACTTCATACATATGGTATTGCCACAGTACCGCATTTGAGTTTGCTTCTAATATATCTATCGATATATGTTTGCTTTGTCCAGCTTCCTGTTCGTGCCCTAGAAACCAGCCACCGACGAGTGGGGCCTAACTGGTGTTTTGCACTCGAACTTGCAGGTGAGTGAATAGCGGCGTCAGACACATAGGATGTGTCTCGAACTGTATATGTTTTCTGTTGTGTATAACACATATTCTGAAATTTGACTAATCTAAGGATTGGCTAATGGTAAACTGATTATGTGCTTTAATCAGGACTCTGATTTAAAATTGATATATATGTACTATATATCTCTCCTCTGATTTTGATGCTTCTACGCATACTCTGTTTTTATACTTTATATTAGTATGCTTTTGTTTTTTGATATGGGGCATCTACTATTACGGGGTAAAATGTGACCTTTGGTATACCAAGGCTTTGATAAAACTGAGCTATCAGGGTTGCTGATAGCCATGTGTCCTGATCCGACACATGATTTGATATGGATTGTGGTGGAGTCCACATACTTTGTTATTAGTTCCACATGCATGTCTTCTGCTTTGGTCCCATATATTTGTATATTTATTTTGACTGTAAAAAATGAAAATCGTTTTATACGCCTCTGAGTTTATAATTGCTTTGTATGTGAACCCTTTTGTGAAAGAATTTTCTTAAAAGCTATTACATATGTATAGCGTGTATATGTATGTTAAACTATATCTGCGTGTGTAGTTTTGAACTGTTTTCAAATCAGTTTCTCTGAGGCGTGTATGACGTGATCTGGAGTGTTATTCCCTACTGGCCCTTACCTCCTTTGTTTCTCTGTTTACGTGATTCCTATTGAGCAGGTTCACATATTTTGGCTTTCGGCAACTGTCAGCATCCAGACTCCAGTGAGGCATCTTTGGGTTAGTGATTCCCTTTTGTACGAGCTCGTCTTTGGTTTTTTAGAGCTCCGCATCGGGATGTAGTTGGGTTACCAGGTTGCCACTTTGGCCTTTGTTTTATGACTTCTACTGTCTTCCGCATTATTACTTTTGATATATATTTATTCATATATATTTGACTTACTATGTTTTTTATTATTAAATGTTTTAACAAATATTTTATAATCTGAATCATTTGGGTAATATGTTTCGATCTCTGAGGTTTGTGCGAGATGGGTCGGGCTCCAATAGATGGTTCACCTCGTACGCTGGTCACGGGCTCGCAATGGGTCATGATAGCTCCAAACGTTGTCTCACTCTGATTAATATCGAACGATATTCGTGTCATAAAATTTAAACCTAGATCTTGTCAAATTTAAATCCAATATACAACAAATTTTATCTCATCAATCGTTACCAAGCTAATCCGCTAATTTCTCGAACTTATTATACTTTGTAATATCATAAAGTTCCCAAGTGTTTAACATTCCTACCGTACTATCTTTATTTCCCGATATGAAGCCTCAAGTTAGTCTCATTATTTATTTTCGTCTACCAACGAATCAAATGCTTCCCTTGGGTTTTCCAAATTCTCTGAAATACCATAATTCAAATACAACAATAATTTGATTCCAACCTAACATGAATTCCTTCTAGTACTACATAATAAATCTCATACTTTCACCGAATTAACCTTAGGCCACATTACGCAACCTCGATCAAAAACATTCTAATCTCGAATCAATTTAAAGAATCACCATGCCTGTCACAACTAGTCCACTATATCATCCACTATTGAAGATAATACTCCAACAAATTCTCGCACTGCAGAATCAAATATTATCCCACTCAAAAGAATAAGGAATCATCAACCAAATTCCCTCCAATGAATTTCATCTATCGAGTGCACTACCGACTCAGAGTATCTAACAAAGATTAATGCGACAGATATCATGTGACACCAGAACTTAGTAAAATATATACACCTCCCTGGTCTTACTCTTCTTATGAGAGCACTCTGAGGGTATAACGTTCATATTTCATTTTTGAGGGTCGTTACAATACAGTCAAGCCTCTAAAAAATGCACTCAGAGCATCTTCCTGAGGGGTACATTGAGACTGCGACGAATAAGGTAATACCTCTACCTCAAGATAACTACGCGAATTCCTCTAATCCAATACAAAATGATTGGTGGCCCTATCTGGCAACTCCAAACGTGAATCCATTACCGTTGACAAATTAACAGAATGTGTATGCATATATCGAATGTTGATGTCAAAACATATTGATAGACATCATAGAAGAATAACAGAATGTACATGCAAATGTCAAAAGAAGACAATTGCCACAGTACCAGAGAAACTCTAAAAAAGATAACATCAGAAGGGTATACATAGACAACTCAAACTGACTCGATCAAAGAAACCTAAGCTCCACAACCGACCAAGATAATACGAAACCTAACGCTTTGATATCACCTTTTTTCACGACCCAAAATAGGTCATGACCAACGTACGAGGCAAACCGTATGTGGAAGCTGAACCCATCTCGTACAAGCCTTAGAGATCAGACATTCTAACCAACTTATTCAATTTTAACTCTTATTAAACTAATTATAAATGAATAAAACACTTCATACTAAAAGTATAAGTATATATAACCAGTTATACAAAACGAAATCATTTTATTATTTCTCGATAAAAAATTTATAACACCAAACAACTTTATAGGGGACAAGTGTCAAGATCCAATATCCGGATCATACGTAGACTCCGCCACTAGATCATACGTGGACTCCGCCACCAAAATATACGTGGACTCCGCCACTAGATCATATAGTTCACGTGTGTTAGCTAGACACATGGGTTACCACCTACTATGGTAACTGCATGTTACCATCTACCCTGATAGCTGAGTGTTACCACTACTCTGGTAACTGAGTTCTCACTATGGTATACCAAAGGTTACGTTTATCCCCGTAATGTGGGTGTCCCATATCAAAGTGTTTACCGAAAACATATGCAAATATTTGTTTAAAAATATTCAAATTGCTTAACAGAGTATTTATACCAAAATACAATCACTTTCCGACAGAAGGTTTACTACAGAAAATCCTTTTATCCACTTCAGAACGGAATACTTAGCGTAGAAAATATATTTATTTCAGAACAAATCTTTTGTCTCGAAAGATATTTTTAAATCCAGAAAGATCAATTTCTACATAATATACCTTGAAATCCATAACAGAATGTTGTTATCAAAAATAAAATAAATATTAAAACATAATATTTATTTTCAAAAACCATCTAAATTTTCAGTCAAAATTTTATTCCACAACAGAGGTTTTCACATAAGTCAAATTTTAGGATTTACCGATTCTTTAGAAATTTCCAAATTTCATGGAGAGGTTCTGACACAGTAAAAACGATATAAGTTTGAGAGACACATCCTATATGTCTGAAGATGCCATTTCACTCACCTGGATATCCAAGCTGAATGGTCCAGTCATGCACCACTGGTGGCTGGCTGACCTGGCTAACCGCAACATGAAGCTGAAATGTTTATCAGAATGGAATCAAAGACGTGAGACTAGTACTGTGGTGGTACCAAAATGCAGACAATGCAAATGCAAACACTCGTTTGATGAGGAAAAACCTATTTCGGTCGATGATCTAACAATAAACCTCAAAAATTGAAATCTACATAAAATTATAGTTTAGTCTCCGACTTATGTAAAATTACCATTTAGTCCCTAAATCTAAAAAATATAAATTGGTCCCCAAACATTTTAGAATTTGTAAATTAGTCCTCCAAGTATTTTAAATTTATAATTAAGTCCTCCAATTTCCTAAAATTATAAATTAAACCCTAAATTCTAAAAAATTACAATTTTTACCCAAAACTTCCTAAAATTACAATTTTAACCCAAATGCAAAATATCAACTCCAGTCCCACAAAATGTCCAGAAACATGTCAAATTTCATTTTCAGTCCCTTTTCATAAATACACCAAAATGTCCAGTAACCATTTTAACCCGTAAACAACTATTTTCTTCCAATCAAAAACGTTTCTTTTGGTTCTTAAACAACCCAGAATTATGAATCAATTCCTAACCCATTTCTAAAATCATCAAATCCATCCTAACAGTCCCAACAACTTGGATTCACCAACCTATTTCAAGAAACCAACCCCAACTCATCACCTTCAACTCCCCTTTCATTATCCCATCTTATATCTGTAGTACCCCGCCCATTTATGATGTGTCTTATGTAGCATTTTGATCAGTCCCAATTTGTTCCGATCAACTTTTTTTGTCCTAGCATTTGGAGTTTGATGATGTTGAAAATGTGAATTTGCCAAAATGTTCGGTGTTAAGTTGATCTTGGTTTGATGTTGAATAATTGGAGTGCTGAATGGTTGATTAATGATTTTGGAAAAGAGTTACTTGAGTAAGATGAGAGTGTTGCTCGAGTGAAAAGGGTTATGGATTACTCGAGCAAGCATTTGGTGTTACTTAAGTGAGACAAGCCCTATGTTGCTCGAGTAAGACCTCCTATTACTCAAGTAAACCGAACCTTAGATGAATTTCTGAAAAAATCTTACTTGAGTAATAAGAGGTGTTATTAGAGTAAAATGGGTGTTACTCGAGTAAGGTTGGGTTGTCACTCGAGTGAGCTATGCATTTTGGCTGAATGACTCGTCGTTTTGGGTAGGGGTCTATATATACCTCCACCCGACTCTTTCGACCTTTCACTCCCATTTCTCATTCAAATCACTCCCATTCACTCCGAAAGCATTTCCTGTTGTTCTCCATCCTTCCTAGCCGTCTCTTTAGGTAAGATTGTGTTTTCATGCCTCACATTTCATCATTTATTCAAGTTAGTTCATATTAGGGTTTTGGGTAGAATGTTCATATGTTCATTTCTGAGATGCTTCTATTATAAGGATGGTTTGGGGTTGTTAGATCGTGCTTTTGGGTGTCTAAAAGCACTTAGATTTGGCTTGTAATCATAAGTATTAAGGATGTTCATAAATGGGTTTGGTCATCTCATTTTTGGTTGATTTTCGGATGATTTCGAGTTGTTATGATGGATCCAATCATAGATTGATGTTCAGGAGGTTGATTATGGTCAATGTGGGTGTTTAGACATGATTTCTATCATTAGAATCGAGTGGATCGAATTCTAAAAAATTCTGGACAAGTGTGTTACTCGAGTAAGCGTAAGCCTTTTGTGTCACTCGAGTAAGCCATAGCTTCGGATTACTCGAGTAAGATTACTCGAGTGAGCAATTGTGTTACTCGAGTAAGCTATGGGTCCGAGGGACCAAAGTTGTAATTTTTGTATTTTGGTGATTTCTAAGAGTTAGGAGTCTAATTTGGAGATTTTAACTACTTGGAGGACTAGTAGGACCCTTTGAGGACTAATTGATAAATTTTAAAATGTTTGAGGACATAAGCGTAATTTTACAAAAGGTCGAGGACCAAACTATAATTTTACGAGAGGTTTGATTTTTGAGGCGAGAGCGTTTGATCTTCATCCGGGATGGGTTTCTCCGAGTTTGTGTCAGCATCTGTATACCATGCATTCAGTATTGTCATAGTACCATAGTTTGACAATTGTCATGTAATAATTGTTTCAGCTTCGTATCCTGGTCAGTGAAGTTAGCCGACTCCGGTGGTACGAGATTGAGCTGTTCAGCTTGGATTTTCCAGATGAGTGAAATGACATTTTCAGACACACAGGTTGTGTCTTATATACCTATATTATTTTTGCTGTATCAGAACATTTGCATGAAATTTGGAAATTTCTAAAGGATCGATAAATCCTAAAACTGGATTGATTTGAAAACCTCTGTCATGTAAATTAAATTTTGATCGGGGAATTTTTGATGGTTCTGAAAATAAATATTATGTTTTAATATTTGTTTTAATTTTAGTAATAAGCATTCTGTTATGGATTTCAAAATACAATTTGAATGGAAATTATTCTTTCGGGATTTGAGAATGTCTTCGAGACAAATGATTTGTTCTGAAATAAATATATTTTCTATGTTGAGTATTCTGTTCTGAAATAAATAAACAATTTTTTTTTGTAGCAAACATTCTGTTCTGAAATAAATAAACAAATTTTCTGTTGCAAACATTTTGTCTGCAAATAAGTGTATTTTGGTATAAATACTTTGTTCAACACTTTGAAAATTTTTGAATAAATATTCACACATGTTTTCGGTAAAATGTTCAATATGGGACACCTTTTGTTATGGGGTCAAACATAACCTTTGGTATACCAATGCAAAGACCTAGCTATCAGGGTTGATGGTAGCATGCAGTTACCAGGGTAGGTGGTAACCCATGTGTAGCGCAACACACGTGGCTATTCTCTAGTGGCAAGAGTCCACACTGTATTCTGTAGTGGTGATGGTCCACATATGAGTTATTCAGTGGTTATGGTTCACGTTTAACTCTTGTCTGACAAGTTCTAGGCCCATATCTAATTGTTTTGGTATTTGAAATGTTGGTTGGATCACAACTTCAGTGATTCTATGTTGTTGCTCATTTTCCCGCGGTGTGTTGTTTTGTGAGCGTGGCGAGGCATATGTAGCTGGAGCAGGGGGACTGTAATGCTCGCAGATGTTTCGAGATCAATATCTTCTCTATTACAGTCTTCGGACCCTTAGAGTGGATGGAGAGCATTATTTAGAGCCCGTAAGGTTGTCAGCTGTTAGCTCTTTTGATTCGGGTACTTTTATGGACTCTTAAGGTTGCTAAATTATTCTGATCTGATCTAGTCAGCACAATCATATTGTAGTTTGGGAATATGATCAGTGATCATCAGCTCTACGTATTATTCTGAAATGATATTTGAAATACATGAATTTTGACTTTGAAAAGATTAAGTAATATATTTGAAAGTGTTTTGGTACTTCTTACTGGAAATGATTTGACTCATGAATTTTGACTTTGAAAACATTAAGTAATCTCTTCGGAAATGTCTTGGTAACTCTTACTGAAAATGATTTCGAGAATCTCCCTAAAATTGTCTTAACAATTATTTTCTGTAAATGTTTGAGAAAATATTTTGAAAGAAAGTATTTAACTAATTTATATTCTGAAACTAAGTCTCTGTTGAGCCAAGTATTTGCAAATTTGTTTGATTGTGGTCTTCCTTGAGTGCGAATGACTTTGAAACTAATTTCAAAGCTATGATACTATATCTATTGTGTATACGTATGTACATCTATATTTGCATGTGAAGTTTTGTAAACGCTTTCAAACTGTCTTTGTGAGGCACATATGAGGCAATCTGGAGTGTTGTTTCCTCACTAGGGATTCTTACCCCTTTCTTTTATGTCTATTCTATGTACTCCTATTTTCAGGTGATTTTGGTTGATTGCGGACTATTGGCATTCAACGTTTGGTGAGGAACTCCGGAGATTTAGTCGGTGCCCTTTTTTTCGGGCTCAGTATGTATTTTTTTAGTTGCTCGATACCGAACAATGGGTTATGGCTTAGTATCTGTTATAAAATGTTTAATGGTTTTATTCATATTACTTATATTTGTTTGATACTATTATATCTATACTATTTTCTTATATATCATTTTATGTTCAACAAATTTTTTTGATAAATGATTGTTTGGGTAGAATATTTTTATCTCCGAGGCTTATGCGAGATGAGTTGGGCTTCCATAGACGGTTTGCCTCGTACGCCGGTCACTGGCCCGACTCAGTTCATGACAATATCCATCAAAAACCAACTAAAAACAATCCTAGATTCATCCTGAAACTAAGCCAAATTGAAACCAAAACATCCTCCAATAGTTGAAAACAAGAACTAAAAATGAAGAAAAATAAGTGCCTTTCAACAGTGGGAATGAAGGGAATTTTAGCCACATTTTTCTTACCTTTTCTGGAGGAAATGAAGCACAACAATGGAGGATGACTGAAGAAGGCGTGTTTAACTGGTGAAATGAAGAAGAAAGAGAAGGAAAAGAGCTTATATGGGTGGTGAACTCATGACTGAAAGCCTAAAAAAATCAGCAAAGAAGGCGGTTTGGGCGGTGGATTTGAAAGGATGACAGTGGCAGACGGTGTCGTTTATCATTAGTGGCTACACAGCAAACATCGAACGACATGCGCTGCTGCCAGACGACAGAGGCACCGAACAGCACGGCGTGTCGTTTTGCAGGACTTAAAAGCTTAAATGAACGGACGACCGAGGAATAAAGCCGACGATAGGTCTTTAGCTTTTAAATGACATATCACCTATCCCAAACACATGAACGACCAATCAGTCGCATATTTTTTTATACCGATTTTATTCCTCTATTTTCAACAATTTCCCATTTAATTAACAACTTAATCACTTCAAAAACTTTTTAAATCACCCAGTTAATATTTAAAATACAAAAATTTAATTTTCCAACTCAAAAATTATTTTCCAAAATAATTATAAAATTTACCAAAATTAATCTAAAAATACCAAATATTAAATATTATTTTCCAAATTAAATTGGAAAATTACAAAAACAAATTCCTCAAAATTCGAGATATTAAAACTTCAGGCAATGGTAAATGAGAGTGAGAGAGAGGGCACCTCTAATGAAATAAAAACATCAAAATTTTCACCAATTACCTGTCCTTGATTCCTAGGTTGTCGTGACTCGTTGTGAGCCCGTGAACGACATACGAGGCGAATCTCGTACAAGCCTCATGGATCATAACTTACTACCCAAAACATTTGATTAAAACATTTATTATTAAAAACATACGATAAGATAAACGATGGCATAATCATATATCATAATAAAATATCCAAAACGTATATATTTAGTAATATATCAA
>CAODLS010395724.1:0-11686 GCA_948243855.1 Flueggea neowawraea
TTTGTTGAGCCAAGCTCAAAAAGCTCGCGAACAACTTCGTGAGCTCGCAAGCTTTGTAACGAGTCAAACTTAAACAAGATTTTGAGTTCGAGGAAGAATTCGAGTTCAAACTCAATCTCGAAAAATTTTAATCGAGTCAAACTTGAACACTCCAAAACTCGGCTCAGTTCATCTCGATTACACCCCTATATACAAAAGTACAATACATTATGCGTAACATTGTTGACTTTCGTTGAAAAGAGATAACGGTGGCGTTTAAACGTTGTTTAAAATATACACTTATTGTTTTGGAAGTCAAATTTGTAGAAGCCCTAAGCCTACAACACTATACTTTGTCCTTCTAGAAGGTCAAATGTCAAAAATTTGACCTTCTAGAAGTTCAAAGTGTGGCTTCTACCTTTTAAGTATACAAATTGTTTTATTGTTAATTAATTTTTTGGTTCTTTCTAATTTATATGAACAATTTCTTCAATATTTTGTACATTCCGTAACAAGAATGTTTTGCTCAACATATCACGAAAACTACAAGTGTGCTACGCTCTTATTTTGGTTCTATAGATTTATTTTGGCTTTTATGTGCAACTATGGATCAATTCAGATGCAATTATGTGTTATTCAATAATTATGGCAGAGATCTTTATTGAGAAATTTAACTATAAATTTATATTATTGTTAATAATTTATTTCTTTTTGCCTTAAGTTACTTCCAAGCCATGGACTCATAATTAAAAAAAACTTATATAAAATACAATAAAATATATTTATTTGATTAAAAGTAGAAACATTACCTGTTTCTCATTTTTCTTCATTCTAATGTTTAGCTATTGATACAGACTTCAAAAGGTTTATATATACAAAAAAAAATCATTCATCCTAATATTTTTCCCCGAAGAATGGATAGTTTGAATTTTGTTCTTGCGTGTCTGTTGAAACAATGGTTCACAAATTATATATAGAAAAGTTTAATATATACAGAAAAAATAATTCATTCTAATGTAATGGTTAACGAATTGTGGGTCAAAGATTGCACTAGAAACCTGCACTTTCAGTCTCACACTCATTGTCTCTCTTCTCTCTCTCTCGTCGTGGCCTATAAATACGCATCAAATCATATATGCTAGCTAGTATCTAAAAATTCTGCAACATCTTCATGATTTACTCATGGCAGCCATGCCCAAATCCTTCTTGTTTCTTTGCTCATTAACAATCAGCATCCCAGCAAATGTAGTCCTTGCCGACATTGGTACCGCTGCGGCTTATCATCCCCCATACCTGCGTAAGTAAATTTTGATTAATGTGCACCGTGTTATCGTTTTAGCATATTACATATTTAACATATTTTTAATTTTCAGAATATATGCTATTTATCGTCTTTTTTATTGTACAATTTATTAAATTTTGTAATTTACCCAAAACAAGAAGGAAAAATTTTAAGACGTTTCGGGAGTTGTTTTTGTTAATATTGATAAAAAGGGTATTGTAATAATTATACTGCAGCAACAATGTGCAATGGGAATAGACAAGACCAATTTCCAGCAGGAAACCTATTTGTAGCAGTGAATGAAGGGCTGTGGGAAGGCGGAGCAGCATGTGGTAGGCGTTATAGGCTGAGGTGCGTAAGTGGGAAGAACAGTCCATGCAAAGATGGTACCATTGATGTTAGGGTTGTTGATTTCTGCAAAAGGTCACCTTGCCCTGCTACTATTCTCTTGTCAGAAGATGCCTTCTCTGCTGTTTCTCGCTCTTCCAATGCCAAAATCAATGTTGAATACATCCAGTTCGTACTCTTCTTTTTCCTCTTCTTTTGATAAGTACAATCTTTGTTAATAATCAGGCCACAAAAGTGGTGACCAAATATAAAAACTTAAGGAAGAAATCATCGTACACTATGAGTGGTTTTTGTCATTTAAGGCCACAACATTAAAGTTCTCTTTTCCTCTTCTTCTTTCTAGTTATTCATCTTCTTCTTCTGAACTTTTTTTTTGGTGTGTTAATGCAGGATATGATCGTATAAAGCTCAAGCTAAATATCATAGGTGGAAGAGAAGGGATAACAATTTCCTACAACTGGAGAACTTCTCCGGTTGTAAGAAATCATCATCCCAAGAGAAGAGTTAAAGAATATTGTTAAAATTGCACTTCTAGTTTTGTTAGTATTACCTCCAGCATTAGAAAATCCTGGTTCAATAAAGATGTAACTTTCTGCTTTTGGGGGAAAAAAAGACCCGAAAAGGGAGAACGAAAGTTCTCAAAGGAGAAAAGAGAGACGACATAAAAAAGAAAAAAAAAAAGTCAAAGAATCGAAGGGAGAGAAGAGGATTCAGGAAGGGCGATGAGAAGAAGAAAAACAGAAAAGAAAGAAAGGAAGGAAGGAAGGAAGGAGTAGCCGGAGCTTTTGTTGTCGCCTTTGAGAGTTGCGGTCGCCGCTTGGTGCCGGTATTGCCCCTCCTCCGGTTGCTGCCGCCGCCGCCAACCTTGACTGCTCTCCCTCTCGTTTTGTTTGTCACAGTTGTAATTCTCCTTTACCCTTACTTTCCGATGTGTATATATATTTTTTTCCAACACACTTTCTGATGTATATATGTAATGTTATGTCTGGGCTGGATAAATTATGGGCCGGTTTATCTGTTTATTTTGGTTGGTTTGCTCATGCGGGTTGCTGAGTTTCGGTCGACTTTGTGGACTGGTTCGGTTGGGTTTGTTACTCTTGCGGGTCTGATTTGGTTCATTTGTGTGGACGGTTTGGTTTAGTAGTAAGGTGGTTTGGCTCTTTTTTTGTGGAATGGTTTGCTTTGTTTTTGGTTGGCTGCTGAAAATGATTTGTGGTCTGGTTTGGGATTAATTTGATTCTTTTTTTTTTTGGGGGCTGCCTACTTTTTATTTGATTCCTCTTTGGCCTCCAAGTGTGAATGTGCTAAAGTTTTCAAAGCCGATATGATAATAGAGAGTAACTCTAATTTTGTGATTCAACAACGCCTCATCTACTTAAGTTGGAACTTGGATGTGAGGCATAAAAAATGAAAAACTGAAATAAGAAAATTCTAATGTTGAAAAGAACTGGCAAAAACACAACCAACAAAATTACCAAAGACAGCATTTAATTGATCAATTCAAAGAACTGTTGGTCATTGAAACTAATAGTATTACTTTATGAACAATTAAAGTAATCTAAACAGTTGAAAAATTATTTTATGAACAATTCTTCCAAGGGTTGTTATTACTGTGCATCGTTCGTTTCTGTCACCTAATTTCCTTTGTTGTCATCCTCTAACAAAAATATAATTGTAATTTATCAATCGAGCTACCCAACTTCGCTGAATTTACCAACTTCAATGAAAATATAATTTCTAAAAAAGAATAAATTCACATACAACCAATGGTATTGTCGTACCTAGTAAATAGAACTTATGGCAGCTATAGCAGAATGAATTCATGATTGCAAGTGCCCTGGGCATCAATTTGGCAATGTATAGCAATATCTTTAGTACTCGATCCTTGCAAATAAGTTGGCAAAACCTTAAAACTCTATATGGAAAATTAAATGAATTACTATCGAATAGGTATGCCATGAAATTATGATGGACTATAAGTACAGTAATGCACTGTTCCTGATGATGTTTGTGAATGTAAGATGCTTGAATCATTACTTTCAATTTGTTCGTGTTGTCTCATGAAGTAAGGATGAAGTGTCTCAACTCCTTCCAGGTATGTAGCTGTCTGCATTTCGATCAAGCGTGAGACCTGTAAGAACAGAATTCGAAATTGATACCTAGGATAGTGCATATAAAATTACATATGATATTTATTCTCTTCCAAGAATGGCAGAATCAGTTCACAAAAATAAAGCAAGCACTTGCAGAAGGCAGCATCCATATATGCAATCATATTAGATCATACTGTGCATGGAAAAGAACCTATTGCTGTTAGTCCGATGAATTTAATATATCGAAGTTCTTTAGGGGAATAACACACTTATTGCTCGTTTGAAGGCAAACATTTCTTCTCGACCAGATGGCATTGAAACAATGCCACTTGGTGCGCCTCCGGTACCTACATTACCTTCAGCTAGAACGTCTCTGCGAAGTTTCCCACCTTCCGTCTCTGTTTCAAACTGGAAACTGCACATAGAAACAGATCATCCCGATGAATATTGAACATAGTATATTTTAATATGTACTAATTGAATATTTTAAAATAACTATATTAACATATTGGTTAAGAAGAAGAAATATAGGCTAGGTTTAGTTGAGAAAACAGTTTTTTTTTTCCTATTTTCTATTTTCTGTTTTGTTTTTGTTTTCTAAAATAACATAGAAAACAATGGAAAATTTAGTGTTGCATGAACAAATTTTTGATTTTTCCATTTTTGTTTTCCAATTTTCTAGAAAAAAGTGGAAAATTTCTACAACTAAACATGCCATATTTTTCAAGTGACCAGTAATATAAACCTTTTGAAAAATTATTAAGAAAAACAAGCGTCATATCTAGATAAATAAGGATTCATATAATTAAAACTAAAATCTACCTCTCCAAATCAAGAAGTGGGCCATCTTCAGGCCCTTGAAATAAATCATCAATAGAAGAATCTGAAGAGCAAAATAGACGACAATGATGATCGTATAACTCATCTATTAGCGTGATAAATCTACGTGCCTGAAAAGAGGAAAACACAAATTTTGTTATTGTGACAGCAAAACGCAAAGCAAGAAGAGGTCTCCCACAGCTTCATTACTTTGGAAGATTTTATATGCTTTAATAACCTTGGAAGATTTTTATTCTTAATAGAGACTGTAAATAAGGTTTGTTTATTCACATTCATTAGATGTCTTTATATAGGCTTTATTTTTTTGGAACTAAATCAGATATGATCTTAAATTGAAAATAGAAAATCATCGAGCCACGCCATTTTTGCACTTATCAATGACATATCTGTATGCACACACATCAATGACAAAACTTGTATGCCAAAAATTTCTTCATTGATCTTAAAGACAAGTTGTGATACAAAAATTTCTTCATTGGTCTTAAAGACAAGTTGTGATACCTTGTCACGATTTTGCATGTTCAGCATAGGAACATCAGAGATAAAAACAGTGTAATAATTCTTTGCAACTGCAATGTAATCTGCTGCTCCTAACTGGAAATATCAACATTAAGAAGTCGGTATCATAAAATGAAAGAAAAGGTAGATAACTGAGCAAAAGAAAAGGATTTAACATTAGAATATGAACTCGAGTTCCCTAGAACTAGCACAACGTACCCAAGCTAAAAGAATGAAAATGGTAATTTTTTTCAATGAATAAATACTAATCCTGTAGTCATTTTCCGGATTTCAATTTTAGAGGCATATTAACTGATCATTTTATTCATGCAACCTCTGTTAATATCCCTTGTACATATTAAGGGCACTGATATCTGTAATATTGCATTCAGTTGCGCAGTTATATTTTCTGAGCTTTGGCTATTTTCTTTATCTTTTCTTTTTTTCTATTTCAAAATCATATACTCACCGGTCGACCACTGAGATATTCAAATGTGAACTTTGCTGCTCCATTAAAGCTTTCAGGAACCTCCAATGTTCTGGTTGCAAAACAAAAGCATACCATTACACTAATCTACAATAAGAAACAGATGAGCAGAATTGAAATTGAGAAGTGCCTTCCAAACAGAACAGGCACCGTATCAGAGATAACTTGATCTCCCAGTTGGCTTGTGACTCGACTCCACACTTCCTCAAACTCCTTAATAATTTTGCTTTCCAAAGGCCAGAAAAAATGAACCTGAAGAATATAGTTCAAACTCGGGGACAATATATATAAAACAACTCAACTAAAAGGATCATTATCCATCAACACGTTAGTTACAAAAAAAAGGAAATATTATCGGTTGTAGATTGAAACCGGCCTTCAGTACATCAAAGACAAATAGTTATGACTATATTATACAATAATGATGACTACTACATAGGAATGGGCAGTAACAAGAGGAATTCTACATGTATGAATGAAGTTTATTACAAACAATAGCATTGAAATAGATCATTACAACTGCAGTAATGCCCTGAGAAAAATATCAGATCCAATAAAATAAAGACACAAAAATATGCGTTAAAATTCATTAAAAGTTTACATTAGTTTGAAATATAATACCAGACAACAAAAGTAACAGTTCCCAAAGTTTGTAGACATTTCTAATTTTACAATTGTTTACAATTGTTAATCACGCATAAACAAAATTATTAGCAAAAAGTACTAGTAGCATAAATGATAGCATGAGAGCCAAGAAATTTTTTTTTTTAAAAAGTTTGAATTTTACCTTCTCCTTGGATCTTTGTTCTATAAAATGGCGATAATCAATCTCACTTCCAATCAAAATTATCTCACAGTGGCGATCCAATTTTGCAACCAATTTTTGGAAGATCTCTTGTTGCATGCCGTCCTATAGACACAATACATGCATATCAAAACTAGATCCTCGTCACATACAACTTTCTACTCTAGAAAACAATAAAATATCGGTATATCAACTTAAAAGAATCAATGAGGATCATACCCAAAAAAAAAAAACCTAACATTCAAAAAATATTAGAAGACCCAAGATACACAGTTTCACCAGTTTTTGTATGCAATATATAGGAGTGTCACCAAATTTCTGAAAATTATCAAAAACAAAAAAAATACAGACCTGATTTAAATCCTTCGGTCCTCGATTACTGGTGGCCACAAGTACTGTTCCATTAGCCAGTAATCTGCTTAGAATTAAAGATAAGGCCACAATAGCAAATACATCAACTGTCTGTAGTACAACACCAGAAATTTGAAGTCATAAAACGTGAAAATTTCAGTCAACCGCCTTTCTAGGAATCATTTTCTGGTAGCCCATAAGAATCCTAACACTTATCCACTTGGGTGCATTTTTAAATTTTGATGGCAGATCAAGGTAGAAAGTCAAAAGAAAAATAAAATCACTTATTCCAGAATTAAAGTATTCATCAAGAACAATGGCATCAAATGTTTGAAAACAGTGACATCAAATTACCAATGACACTTGTAGCACAAGTTTCATCGTACTTGTATCTCATCAAAGCAAAGAATGCTGGACCCTGCTTTGCCTACTTGCTGATCTACCAGAAACTTGTCTGCTACAGAAAGAAGAGTGTTCTTCATCTGCACTTCTTGATTGTATCTTTCTTCTCCAGCTAACCATTCCTTCACTTTCATATCCAAGGGAAGATTCATAATCCGGTTGGATATGCATGACTGCAAAGGCTTCTCCTCCATTTGATTTTTCCAAATGTGATGCATTTGCACGTTAATGTTTAGCATGGCCTGCAAACAGGTAAATAATAAATTTTCCTTCCAGAAATCTGTGTCAAATTATAGTTCATATACATATTATGTAAGTGAGTGAAAGGCAAACAATTAAAATTATCCAAGTCCTTCTGGATTCTGTAATTACGCAAGCATGTAATAAATTCAAATTTTCTGTATGTCTAAGTGTGCATGAAAAACATTCGCGGAAAGGAACAACTTTGGCCATCTGGCTGCCAGTACGCACACTAGTTGTCAAACCTGATACAAAAGTTTTACCTCATGAAAGTGAAGCCTCCTTCGATGTTTTACAAGTCATTCAGTAGCACGATAAAACATATCCATTAGCGTTGTCTTCCCTACAAAATCCATAATATGGTTCCTTCAGTTTATTGCATTAAAAAAAGAACACTCATCTACAAAGAAGTTAGAACTAAGTAACAATCTTGTATGTAATTAGATACACCTCACTGAAACATCATTCCACCAAAACTAGCAAGAAAGGAAAGAAAAGTAAAGGGTGACACAATTGACAAAAGAAACTCATAAAATCAAACTCATACGTAAACTTCATAAATAACCTGAACGATAAGATCATAGCAATTTACCACATCCAACATTCCCATAAATATACAGCCCCTTAGGAGACGGAGGAGCAGTTGTTCGAGGACCAACTAGTGAATCCAACTTCTTTCTCGATTAAGGTAAGAAACCCATCTACCAGCTTCTGGTTCCACATCTTTACGTTTTCTCCTATACCATTAACAACAATAACAATAAATCTCAATCACACCCAAAAAAATCATCTTTTACATTTCCACCTCAAAGCAACAAAACGAATTCCAATTAACTACCGGAAAAACATCCATCTCTCAAAGAGTCTCCCACGCTGTTTATCAACAGAAGACAATGCACCCCCTTGCTGTTTCTGCTCAGCTTCTTCCATCAACAGCTTCCTCCGCGTGTCCTCCCTCTTCGTCTCCCATTCTCGCAACTTTATCTTCACAAATCAATCAGGAAAAATATATATATATCAACATTAATTCAAAATTAAACAAAAAATCACATCAATCTTGCAGAAATCCGTAAATGTTAACTAAAAAGCCGAACCAAACATTGATAGAACGCACCTGAAAGGTCTCCATATCTTTGTCGTAATGTTGCAATCGCGAGAGCAACTTGTCCAATTCTAAAGCCACTCTTTCTTGGTAAAGATCGTGCTGTAGCTTCCCTCCTTCCACCATGCTCCTGTATCTTGACAGCAGAGGTCCTGCTGACGTGGAATTGGCAGGATTCGAAGAGTCGGAGGAGCAAAAACGGAGTGCATTGAGTTGCTGAAAGTTGTTGTAGCCGATGATTCTGGTTCGATACAGAAGAGATGAAATTAAACTCAAATTTCTCATGGCGATCTGTGATTGGTGAAGATTGTGGAAGCGGTTCGAAAGGTGTTTTTGCAGGGTTATAGCAGCGTGGGAGAAGAATGGATTGGTGGGATGACGTGGATTGGTGGTTCTTGGACACGTGGGAGAAGAATGGGCCTCCTGCAACAAGGAGGAGGTTGTTAGGCGGGATGGATGACGTGGAGAAACGCCCATCTTTTACAAACTAATTCCGACTAGGGACACTTCTTGACTTTCAACTGCAAACGCTCTTGCAATTTTATTTGCAGATCGCTTGGAACCATTATCAAATAACCCCTTTTATAGCCCAGCTTTTTGTTGCGAACTCGTGCGAATTAAACCACCGTGCGACACAAATTAGAAGAAATTACGGTTTATGACCTTTTCAAATAAAAAATTACATTTACATATAGCAAAAATTGCAGTTTTAACGATTGCGTTACATTTACATTTTAGATACATTTTACATTTTCTACGTTAGGTTGAAACCAAAATAAAAAAACCATAAAACAATCCAAAAATAACCAAAAAATAAAAAAAAAACTATCTAATTTTTTTTGGTTGGTTTTTTGTTATTTTTCAGTTGTTTTTTCCTGGTTTCAGTCTAGCGTATAAAATATAAAATGTAGCGTAAAAAAATTTTCTTTTGTGGTTAATTTGGAAAATATAATTTTTGAAATATTTTTGTGATTTTAAACATATTATTATTTATGTAATTATCCCCAACAATTATAAAAAAATAAATTTATATTTAAAATTATATTTGTGGAGTTTAAATATTTGTGGGATTTTCCTTATCTATCATCGAAGAATAAATATGTAATTAGCTTGAGTATTTTTTTTGTGTAAAAAAATAATGAATTCAGAATGTGTATACTTGTATAATTATTTTAGTAAACATGTTTATTTGTGTTGAAATCCCTTGCGACTCCGATTCGTTTACCAAGCCCAATTTTAATACGTTTAAATTAATTTGAATTCTTCGAATTTATCAACAAAATTAATGATAAATTTATTTAAATAATTATGTTTTATAAATTTTAAATATAGCATATAAATTCAAATTTCAAGTATTACTAACTTTTTTATTACAAATCTTGTTTACAAGTATAACAAACTGAGATTTTTTTTATCAATTACATTGCTTAAATTTGGCTATTTTACAAATCAAGATTTAAAATTTATTTTAAATTTGTCCCGTTTACAAATCAAGATTTAAAATTAATCTTGTCGAATACTAAAGTGCTTATCAGCAATTCCAAAGTGTATAACCATATCTAGATGGAGAGACGACAAAAACAAAGAAACAAGGAAAAGGGTGCTCAATAGAGGAAATTTGAAAAGAAATTTGGGAGATAAGAAGAAAAAGGGGATAGAAGGAGGAGTTTTTTTAATAAGTTAAAAAGAGTTCTAGAGAGAAGGAAGAGTTTCTCTTTTTAAAAGTTTTTTTTGAGATTTTTTTGGCAAAATAGTTACTTTTATTATTAAAAAAGATGTATGTAACTGTATAATAAAATAAGAAATTCATCCTTATGCAAGCTACTATATACAATTATCTAGAAAAATATTCTATTAATATCTCTACTCTCCTATTGAGCTTGAGGTTCACTATGTGTTTCGATAAATAAAAGAATAAGGATATTAATGAAATCTAACAATCTATGTAACCATATTTAAGTATCCAAAAAATCACCAGTAAAGACCACTATATTTCCAGTAAGTAACCCACCTCTCTTAATCTATCTCAATTTTTTTTAACTGAGAAAATAAGAGTCGGGAGCGATCAATAATAATATACTCATATTAGGTGTTACTATAAAGATATTATTCCCTGCAGCACCTCATCGGGGACCAGTGACCTAGATAATTATCTACTAAACTTTAAAGCCGACCCAAAATTTGCATCCAACTGACAACGCTCCCTCGAGAGCTCAAACTCGGACCTGCGAACTTAGGACTTGCATTCCAACCATTAGGCTACCCTGACTCGAGGGGTGTTGAGGGCAGATTTTAAAAATTATGAAATTTATCGAATAATTAAGTTTGAAATAAGCCCTTTTTGTTTGAATTGCTTCTACGAGCATGGACTTGCCTCCGAAATGACGCGCGCACACATTCTCTCTACAAATCAATGCAACTCCAGCGCCGTACACTCACCGCACTAAACCGCACCAAGAAGCTCGCAGCAGAACAAGCCTGCATAACCCTCCTTGAATCAGCAGCGACATTAACAACCCTCTTCAATGTCCACGCCTTCATAATCAAAGCTGGTCTCCTACACAATCCACTGGTCCTCACCAAGTTCACCTCCACATCCTCTCTCCTCCACGCCACCGACTATGCCTTCTCCGTCCTCTTCTCACCCCACTCCCACCCCCACCTCTATGACGCTTTCCTCTTCAACACCCTCATCAAGTCCTACTCTTCATCGAATTCTGCCTACAAATCCATCTGGGTATTCAACCTCATGCGGTATTACGCCGTTCTGCCCAACAATTTCACCTACCCGTTTCTGCTCAAGGCATGTTGTCGCGCAATGGATCTGACTTTGGGTTGTTCGGTGCACGGGTCGGCGTTAAAACTAGGTTTTTGCGACGACTTGAAGGTTCAGAATACGTTGGTGAGAATGTATTGTTGTGCTGAGACTGGAGTTGTGTGTGCTCGCAAGATGTTTGATGAAATGTGTGTCAGAGATTGTGTTTCGTGGAATGCGATGATTGGTGGGTATGCGAGGGTGGGAAGGGGGAGTGATGCGGTTGGGTTGTTTAGGAAAATGCAGATCGAGGATGTCCGGCCTGATGCGGCTACTGTGGTTTCAGTTTTGTCTGCGTGCTCAGATTTGGGTGCTCTTAAGTTAGGGAAGTGGGTGGAGAGTTTTATTGAGAAAGAGAGGGTTGAGAAGAATTTGGAGGTTTGTAATGCGTTGATTGATATGTTTGCCAAGTGCGGGGATGTTGGCAAAGCTGTTGGATTGTTT
>CAODLS010395797.1:0-14980 GCA_948243855.1 Flueggea neowawraea
GAGACCATTTATTCACCAGTGGACCGTGCTTTAAATTATTGCTCGGCGTTCAGGTGAGTGTGGTAGCACTTTAGACACATAGGTTGTGTCCTCTAAATTCTGTATATATTTTTGTTATGCTGAACTTGGCATGAAATTGGAATTAATAAAGAATAGAGAATCCTAAAAATATGACTTATGTGATAACTTTGGTTGTGGAAACCAGTTTTGGAAATTATTTTGTTTCCGAAAAATAAATATTATTTTGATCTCTGCAATGAACGTTTTGGGTTTTTGAAAATATATTCCGGGAGCAAATATATTTTATTTGAAATAATTATCGTTTCTGAGTATTAAATATTTTTGTAATAAATATTTTGTCCGGAAGGTTTTTATCAATTTTGGGAAAATGATATATTCATTCAAAGTGGTATTCATTGGAATATTTTGAATAAATATTGGAATGTTTTTGCGAAACACTTTGTTTTGGGATACCCAACTACGTGATAATGTAGTTTTGATACAATAGAGTTGTATCATTTGCCTGAGTGGCTATATTTGTGCCTTAGTGGCCTATACTCGCATTAGTGGCTATATTATATTATACCATGGTGCCTTATGTGGCTAATTTTCGCCTTAGTAGTCGATGAATATGAGCTTTGGGTCCCAGTATGAAAACGTTTTGAACAAAAATTTGAAAGATGTTTTTGAAATTACTCTCTGAAAAATCTTTTGGAATTTATTCTGAAAAATACTTCGGTATTTAACTTTGAAAATATTTTGGTATTTAACTCTAAAATAAATTTGGAAAGTGAACATGAATTTCAGAAAGTATTTGAAAGAAAACATTTTGACTATTTTGGATTTGAGAAATTAAATATGTTATTTAATTTCTTCATCTAATCAATTTCGGTAATTGTTTGTTGTATGCTCTATATGCAAAAGGATTGCAAAGTGGATTTTTGAACAATCTATTTATATATACGGGTGTATATATATACGATATTATTTAGATATATACACATTTTCGAAAATGTTTTCAAAACCCTTTGAGGAGCCTGTGCCGCTCGTTTGTATTATCCGATCACTAGGGAAGGTTACCCTTTTATTTTTATTGTCTTTGTTCTACTTCACTTTTTAGGTAGTTGATAGCAGGTGTTTGGTTCTTCCGCTCTTAGTGAGTGCCCTATTGTTCGGGCTGAATTGGGTTATGTTAGTTGCTGCACACTGGGTAGTGGGTTATGGATTTGCATTTGTTAAACAAATGTTTAACTGTTTTTCTTAAACTATTTATTTAGTATTTTGTTATTACAATTTTATTGTAATTATATATTCGGGAATTTTTTTTTGAAAAAAACGTATCCCTGCTAAAATGTTTAATACGGTAAATAAGCCGATTAATAATATGAATTTGGGTGGTTTCTATTCTCCGATGCTTGTGCGAGATGGGCTGGGCTTCCATAGACGGTTCGTCTCGTACGCCGGTCGCGGTCCCGAGAATGGGTTGTGACACTAATAGTCTCTAATGGTTTTACAGTTGTTGGTTATATTCCTAACTATTTATGGCCATATAGTGTTCATCTTTAGCAGTGCTTCACTTGATCTTAAGTGATGATGTGAAGTAATTGCATACAACTCCAATTGGTTTAGTCTAAATCGAATAGTTCGATTAGCTAAGGTGAGAGCGTTGGGAACTTAAGCAAAGTTAAGTTACCTAACTATGTCCAATACTAAAGATGAAATACTTGCATAAGCCAAGTTTCAATTGCTATCCACTTTTGGCTATTGTAGTCAAATGGTGAAAAGAGGGGTTAGGCTATAGGCCTATATCTTCATCACTATGTACATGATTATCATAGGTATAATCATATCCCTTTGGATTTCTCAAAAATGAGAACTTAGTTATTTCTCATTACTTGTACATCAAATTAAGAGACAATCAAAGACTTGAAGATCAACTAATGTCGCGAATATCTTTGATTGAGATCCAATGATAACATGATGAAATGGAGAAATTAACATAAGTTGTAAACTTCTAAAGCTCTACGAAAGTATAGTGGACTAAGCCACTATGTTCTTAACCATGCACCCTCTAATATTGTTGCTTAGACATGTTTAATGGGTTATGGATTTGTCCTTAATTCCGTGAAATGTATTGCATATGTTTGTGGGGCCTTGGTCGAAGATCGAGGAATACAACATGTATTCTATGTGAAACATACCTCGTTGTTTTGAGTGATGTGTTTCACATTTCCCATAGGACAATTTGTAATGGCGTAGTAACGAGAACATGAAGATATATTCTTTGTGAATAAATTCCTGAACTGGGATAAAGTGAATAACAATTTTCACTTTAATATGAAGCTTAACGAACTATACTTCAGGATCACTCCATCCGAGTGGGAGAAATTCTGAAGGAAGATGGGGAAAGATGACAAGAAAGAAGGTTTTGACCATTTTGTCCAAGGTCGTGACTCAATGTCACAACCACCTACGCATTTGGGTCATAACCATCTACCTCAGACGAGTGCAGATGTTCCTTATCCTTAGTCTAATGGGAGCGTGATTCATAATTCTTATAAGAATAGGGAATTTAATTCCAGTGGGAGTTCTTGACTCGAATGGGAATTTAGAATGTAATCCCAGTGAGAGCATTTTGAATGTAGTGATGAACGTGTATAAGACATGTTTTACCAAGTTTCAGAAATGCGTAGTCAAAAATGGACAAAGTCTCACGATATCATTTTTCAATAAATGAATTAATCGTGATCCTTTTAGTAATCCCACAAGTTAAGGATGAACTGTAAAAGTTCTCTTATCCCAATAAAAGTATAGTGGACTAAGCAATGAGAATGTGAATGGCAGTTGCGAGTTAGAGCCAAAGTTAAGTACTGGTTCATCTATCCAAAAGGTGAAAACCTATTGGGAATATGTGGATATAAGAACAAGCAAAGTGTCAATGAAAGCATTGATAATTGCTTAGGGGTTTGACAAGAAGAGAAATAGATCTTGAGTAGACTTTATCGACCTTCTTGTATTGTCATAAGATTTACCTCTATGATAGACATTGGTCGTGAGGGCTAGTCTAGACCTCGAGATTTTCTTTTTCTCGAAAAGAGAACTAGGTGGTGAAACCTACATGGTTCAATCCATAGGTTTCATCGTACAAGGCAATGAACATAAAGTTATGATAATGCCAAGCATACTAAAGGTAAGTCTTGTCATTTTATCTTTATGTGTTAGTGAGACACATGAAACTAGAAGTCGATCTTATACACACGAATGAGATCAAGGAATGGTTGTGATCCAACCTTGAGATGACATATATGGGTTGTCCATTTAAACAAGGTTTCAAGGATTGTTCAAGTGTGTTGTTATCTCTCTCCAAGAGAGATATATCAACGAAATCTTGAACACGTCCTAGTGACGAATCCATTGAATACCTCAGGTTCAAGAATCAACTTCTTGGCAAGCATATATGTCCACATATGATATGATAAAGGGAAAATATACAAGAAATGTTCCCTATATGGATTAGTAGTCAAAGAATATCTTATTATGTATAATGATGTCTTGTTGCATACAAAAGTCAAGTTCTACTATGCTATGAGTTAACAAGTAGATATCAATTAAACCTTAGAGAAAGGTTTTGGGAAGTGGTACATGAGATACTTGAAATGCGTTGTAGACAATGCACTTTGTTGGTCAAAGATATGTTCTATAGATCAAAATCGCTCATTGACTATGTGATGTGGACTTGAGTAAGTTGTACATCACGGTATGAATTCTAGCTTGGTAGCAATACTAGTAAGAATAATCCAAAGTAATGAGAACTATTATCCAAAGCTATGTGTGTAGCTTTGCCAAGACACAGTGCGAGGAAGGTTTGAAAGAATGGTTTGGACCACTCAAACCCAATTACAATAATCTTTGACAATCTAGAGTGACTGCCAATGGTCGATTGCTTAAAGACCAAGAAATCCATAGTGGATTGAGTGAATTGGCGTCAAGTATCAATTTAACAAAGCACATAATTGCACAAGGAAAAAGTGAACTTAAAGTTCAAAAGCCACGCTGGATGTGGATCCGCTTGTTAAAACATATCAAATAGATGCACTCTTTGATGTTAGTATGGCATGTAATATGTGTAATTTGTTAACACATTAAGCAATACACAAGTGTGAATGTTTTGAGTAAAATATTTGCAGTCTTAGTGATAAAAAAAAGCATGTTGGACGGAGAAGTAACTCACTCACACGGGTGTTTACCTTGGGTTTAACAAGTCATTTGTTAAATGCCAAGATGAGACAGATTTTGAACATTATGTGTGACCACAAGAGTATGTTCATAATCAAAGATGTCGCTTTACAAAATTTGCAAGATGAAGACGTGTGGTTAATCTGTAAAATATGACATGGATGTTGAATCCATGTTAGATTACCTTATAATCTTGCTAAGTATTTGGACAAGCTTAGTACATTCCATCTTAAAGCCAAAGGTATTCCTAGTAGAATGTGGACTAAGGCAGAATGTTTTGGGTACATTTTGATCGAAGCCTTTGCGTGGTGTTAATTTAGTATTACAAAACATACGCTCCTTCAAGGAATGAGAGAACACCATGACACATGTTCTTACCATGTGTACATAAGTTTGACCATATGGAAGGGAAATCTTATTACACAAGATGATCTCAAATTTCTCTAGTGCGATAGTGAACAAGAGGTTCTCTACAAGTACTACCCTTAGAACTCTTAACACATACTTGAAGTATGATTTAGTGTGATTACTTTTATGTGTCATCAGAAGGTCATGTTTAATTCGGTCGAACGGGTCATGTTGGGTAGACGCACTAATTCATGATGTATGGTATGATGTAGGAGAGGAAGGCTATTTTTTGACACATTCACAAAGTCCCGTGGTTCATTAGGTACCGTATTATAATTCATATGCGGAAATATAATAGTGAACACCAATTAAACTTTCATAAGATCACTTAGTTTGAAAGTGGTGATTATGGAAAGTAGACTAGGGTAAAGCATATGAAAACAAGCAGATGAAATGCTTTTGTTAAGCATTCGATACGAGTAACAATCTAGAGAACTGTTGTATATCCTTAACCAGTGTGCAACGTTATAGCTCTCGTTGTAAGAAAGAATTGATCTCATAGATGAATGTGATTTCATCTAGTGCTGTGAAGGATAATGTCACGTCATGTGCGAGTGGGAGATGTTAGAAAAATGGCTCCGCTCATGCAGGGTCATGAGTGGAACTCGAACCCGAAATGATTTAGTGTCAATTGGGCTGGTTAATAATGGGTTTGGTTACCCACTCTAGTTTGATTATGGTATGGGTTTCTTGTTGGGTCAACCAGTTGGTTAGTAGAAATACTGAGAGATTAAGAAACCATAGACCATCAGTTGTATTACAGAACATAGAAACACTCATCCTCACTCTCTCTAAGTCGTCGGCCTCCATGGCTTTAATAGAAGATTTCGTTCTCCCTCTAGAATGAAGAGGAGATCATTATGTGGCATATAGGTTGTGGAAACATACCTTGTTCTCGGCTTTAAGATGTATGTGGTTCGTGGTGACTGGCAACATGATTATTCTTGGTTCTTCCACTGCGTTCATCGAGGTAGTATCTCGATCACTTTCTCTTTAATTATTCTTTAATTATACTGCTTTTTATTATGTATGTGGATGCCTTTCAAGTACTTTGGAGGTTTGGATTTGAGTGAGAGTTACAACAATCAATTGTTTGGAGGCATATCATATGAGAGCGAATTTCTTAGCCTAGAGTAGTAAAAAAAATACACAAAACTTATAAATTATGTGAACCTTTATATAGATTATGTAGATGTGACATAAGAATTGAAACAGAAAAAGAGAAAGCATGCACGTACAAAACCAATAGTAAACACTGCCAATAGGATAAAAAAAATAATAGAACATTAAAAAATGCAATTTTATGAAAGAGTATGAAACTTACAGATTTGAATAAGTCCAATATATGGTTGAACAGCCCAATCGAAAACTGAGTAGATTTTGAGAATGTTTGCAATCACAAATATAGAAAACAAACAAAATGTTGTTAGAAATATGAGAATAACAATGTCAGAAAGAAGATAAAAGAATCGAAGGAAAATAAAATACAAGTCGAAGAGTGTTGTACGAATCGAAGGAGAAATGAACTTACAGGTTCGATCAAAACAATAGAGTGTTGATTGAATTGAAGTCTAAATTGATGAAAGAAAATAAAATTGTTACAAATGAAAATAAGATGTAATCAAACTAAGTGAAAAAAAAACAAAAATTTTAATTGAAAAGCATACCTGCAATGCTTGACTAGTAGGATTTTTTATTACATAGACTATATTTATGTAGGATACGAATGACAATTCTTCAGTGCATTCGTTTCTGGCTTAGTGGGCTTGATTAGTGGCTAAATGTTTTAGAATTCCTTTTCAGTATTGTAATGCTAGAACACCCTACTAATCACGGTGATTTGATTCAATTATTTGATTTTCTGCAGGTTTACATAATCGTCTATACTAGAGCGGAATATATTCGTGGGATCGTTTACAAATTTTAAATTCTAATTTAATATTACAAGGGAAAATTTTACGACAATCACCCAACTTTGAAGACATTTCAGCAAGGTCACTTTACTAGACTTTGTCACCACATGGTCACTCAACTTTAGATTCGTTCACCGACAGTTACTTTAACTTTTTCCTTAATATTTTCGGCTAGAAAAAGCCACGTGTGTGTCACATCATTAAAACATGCCATGTGCCAGTCACGTGTGTCAAACCCAATCCAAATCGATTTAATGACCCGACCCGAAACCATAAACCGATCTACCCAAACTGCTTGACTCACCTAACCGAACCCAATTAAAACTGCAAAACCACTTGTCTTTCTCCATTCGTTCTCCTATCCTCTCCTCTTTCTCTTCTCTTAGTCTTTAGTTAATTTTGAATACATTTTAACTATTAAAGAAAAAAATACTAAAAGATAAAAAAAAACTTGAAAATGTTAATTTAAATTAATAAATATTATAAATTAAATTTAAATTAAAAAACATACAAATTGAACATGAACTTAGAGCTATTACAAATCTTTCTAATTGTTTTTGTTTGTTCTTTAATTAAGTATTATTTATTTTAAATAAATTATACCTTACAGACCTTCATTTTTTTTGAACTTTTAACATATTTTTTGCCCTTAATTCAAACTCTTAATTTATGAGGAAAAAAAATAAATCAGGACTCTCAATTAAACTACATTAAATTTATTTTTTAATTAACCTAATAATTTATTAAAAAATATATTTAATTGCATAAAAATGTCAATGAGGCCCTTAGAAATTGGAGGCCTTAGGCCAAGGCCTAAGTAGCCTTGGCCTTGAGCCGTGCCTGGATATCCCCATAGACAAGAACAAAGTTTTGTTGCAAAGCATTAGATAGAACAACTGAAAAAGACAAAACGAAAAGACAGAAGGACGGAAAGAGAGAACGCAAAAGAGGGAGAGAAGAGAAAGAGGAGAGGAGAACAAATGAAGAAAGAGATGTGTTTTGATTTTTTAATTAGGAACGGGTCAGGTAAGTCAATCAGTTTGTGTCGGTCGGTTTATGGTTTTAGGTCGGGTTGGTCTATTAAATTGGTTCTAGTTGGGTTTGAGCCACATGCCATTTTTTAATGATGTGCCACATGGCCTTTCTTGGCAGGAAATATTAAGAAAACAGTCAAAATGATCGTCGGTGAAATGAATTTAAAGTTGAGTGACAATGTGGTGACAAAATGACCTTGCTGAAATTTCTTCAAAGTTGGGTGACTGCCGATAAAATTTTTCCAATATTACAGAAAAAACATTCCCAGTATAGCGTGATTGTTTACAAAATTGTTTATGCTACATAATTCAAAATATTGTTTACATTTACTCTCATTTAACTATTTTTTCTCAAAGTCACGTGTCATTAATTTAGATTATATATATGCCACATGTCACAAAATTAGTTTATGCATGTCATTTTATATTAATATATAGATATTATACTATTTTGGAAATAAGAATTTTACATTTATTGAAAAAAAAATACCTGTTTTAATACCTGTAGGCCAACAATTTTTTCTTTATCATGTGGCATTAATGTGACATCCTTTCTAGGAGTAGTTAGCTAACCTGTTATGGCTTTTAATATATACCTTCCTCGAGTGGTTTTTAAAGTTTTGACATATATATTAAAAAATAATTAAATTATATTAATTATGATAATAATTTATTTGATTAATTTTATTTATTCTAATAAAATAAAATAAGTTAGATGTAATTATTTAAATGTTATATAAATCTCATTTAATAAAAGAATAAACATGAAATAAAATAAATAAATAAATAAATAATTGGTTTTAAAAAATATTACTTATTTTGATAAAAAATAATTTTTTAAAAAAATATTATTTATATAAAAAAAGGGAGTATAACTTATTACCCCCACAAACTTGAATTTACTGTGCTACCCTCCAAGATTTCTGACTTAATCATGGAAGACTTGAACATTGTCCTCCCATGGATTGAAGAGACGCATAAAATTATCGTCAATTTCTTTTTTAAGAAAAAAAGGAAAAATCACGTAATAAATTATTTAAAAATCAAAACTTATGTTTTAGTAGATAAAATCTTTTATGTTAACAACTAAAGGGAATACCTTGATGATTATGTATTTCCAGTTCGATAGTACTACTCCCCTTTACCAATATTTTTAGTCCTTTTTTTTAAATGTCACAAAATATAGGAGGGTGTATTAAATTATGACTGTTAATAACTTTTATAGGCTTAAAAAGTCATAAAGTATTGAATTATGACTTTTAAAGACTCTTTAAAAATTTAGGTGTATTGGATTATAACTTTTACAAACTTAAAAAAAGTCTATAAAAGTTAGGTGGTATTCAATTAGGACTTTTAAAAAGTCTATAAAAGTATATCATATTCAAAAATTCATTAATTTTTATAGATAATGACTTTTATATACGTTGAATGTCATTTTTTAAGTTTGTATGAATAAAAAGACCACACAATTATCTTGCACTTTAGCTCAATACTTTGAATGACTTTTACATACTTTCACAATTTTTTTTACCTTTCTGCTTCACAAATACGTGCATTTGCATATTCCCTATTGTAAATTTCTGAAAGAATATTTGGTCCCCCTAGGTAAAGTATATTCTTCATGCTTATTCCAGTTGCAACGCATAAATGAAGCTTAAAAATGACATGAAATAAATTTCGATCAGTAGGAAAGAATGATCAATTAACAAAGTGCACCATTCATAATCCAATATTATGGATTGCATTATGAATTTGAATTATTGCATAGAGATAAGGAGCGAATTTCCTAAATACTTATGAATTTGTACATATTCTTCACTCCAAAATACTCTAAGGAGTGATTGCAAGACTCTTCATTTTGATGATATGAGAGTTGGAAGCCTTTTTTTTATTAGTTCAATGAGTTTATGTTTTGTTGTCGTAGAATTTCTTATTAGTTGGAGCTTTCAAGTCTCTCTGTACCATCTCTATCAATTTTGATGTCGCAATTGCAAGACTCTTCACTTTGATGATATGAGAGTTGGAAGCCTTTTTTTTATTAGTTCAATGAGTTTATGTTTTGTGGTCGTAGAATTTCTTATTAGTTGGAGCTTTCAAGTCTCCCTATACCATCTCTATCAATTTTGATGTCGTAAGAAGTCGCAAACATTATATTTTTTTGTTGCATACTGCATGTACAATATAGTAATATTATAATAATATATACAAACCAAGAAAATGATAAGATCAAAGAAAGAGGTGGAGAAAATATAAAACTTAGACAGTTGATGAAACTAACGAGTCATTGACAAATTTATAAATGCTACAAAAGTCTTTTAAAATGTAGTCTATGAAAGTCATTGAAAAATTATAAACTCTGCAAAAGTCTTTTAAAATTAAGTCTATAAAAATTATTGACAAATTTATAAATTCTGCAAATGTCATTAAAATCTATCAAATCTGTAAAAGTCATTCACTTAAAAAAAATCTACAAAAATTATAATCTAAGACACCCATTGTTATAAAATCTACAAAAGTCATAGGCTACTTTCCCATTTTAGATGTATGATTTTGAGGAAAATCTCCATAATATCTTTCAACAACTAATAAATGTCGTCTTTTTTTACTTTGAATGAATACATACATTAATTTTTTTTAGAGAAAATTAAGGAAAATTTAGGAACTTTATACAATTGCACCTAAAAGTAATCATTTTTCTTAATTTATCTGCAAGTAGAAGTGGACTAAAATAATGAGATAGAGGGAGTACAAAACTATTCTTAATGCAATTTTTTCTTAGGGACAATTGTAATTGCTTTTCATAGGACTTCCATCTTCTTTAGCATTGTAGTCTTAAGTGTACCAAAACCGCTTTTTATTGTGGTAGACGTCCTTCTTTTTCCTAATCTATGTTTTATGGATTAGATAGAATAATATTTACACTTGACTTATAAAAAAATATTTTGATGCTAAAATTGTGAACGTGATCGAAAATTAAATTTTTGGTGTGCTTGGAAGTATTAAAAGAATCATAACTATAACTACAATCAAGTATGACGACGATACCATTTCCTGAATACAAAATCTACGGAAAATAACTCGGCCATATGTTTTGAAATTTGATTAGGTCCAACTGAAAATAACTCGGCCATTTGTTTTGAAATTCGACTAGGTCCAATCAAATATAACGAGCCCTTTAACAGCTCCTTTCACGACAGCATGTGTAGTGTGTACGATTGAACCAACTTGTTGGAGTTTGAATTGTTTGATGATTCTGTATGTCAACTTATGACTAGTACATGGTAAAAAAAATACATTGACTTGTTCAAGTCTTTCAACATGTAAATATCTAATGTCTACATATTCCTTCCCATTGAAAGTCTTGACGGACTTATTCAACCATGTTCCTCGATACGAGTCATTGCAAATTCGTCCAACACTTTCTGGTTTGGTTATAAATTGCGGCTACATATGAGGTGGTAGGCTTCAGAATGAAACCTTAAGCTAGCATCTCCATACTCCTCTCAAGACTAGTTCTATATGAACTTGTAGTAAAAATTAATGGTGAGGATTTTGACAAGTTAATTTATTTGCTTCGATTAGGAATTTAATTTTCGATCCCTCAATATTGGAGCTACTAGTCCATTGGTAAACCGCTAGTGAGGATAATTTTGTACTTTTAAAACACTAGTTATTTTGACACGTATACTTGCAGACATATAGCTATACCTATATACATATCATTAAACAAAGCATTCAAGAGCGTTATTTTAAGTCGTAAATCAGCAAAGGACGAGATAAACATCATTTAATGATGGAGATGTCGTCGACAGCAAAGGAAGAGACACAACAAGGAAGCAGTCCAACGTTTTATTTCTCTTATAATACTGCTCTAAAATGTTTTGGAGTTGAAAGTCATGCAAACAAAGAGATCTATTCAAGTTCAGAGCAACATGAGAAGATCTGTGATGAAAGTACTACAACAACTACAGGAGGTTCTGAGACTGGAACGAATACTGAAGCTGATGATCCTAATCAGTCCACAGTAAGGACCTCCATATATGTAATTTTTTTTATGTCTATATATGTACATTTGTTTCTTTAATTTTTTCTTTCCTTTTCTTTTTTTTTTATTTATTTTTTCATTCGAAATGTTGGACCTTGGGTTGGAGACAACTGATTTCAGTAGCACTAAACTACAATTTTATTAGCTTTTGCATTTTTAGTTTTTTTTTTTTAAAAGATCTAAAAAAAAATCGTACGTAGCACATATTGCTTTTCGGTCCATATAAATTCAAACTCTTTTACAAACAATTTTATTCTAACCGTGTGAGAGATAAACATAACATATAAATCTGTCAAAATGTCGAGTTTTCTCGTATAATTTTGTGTTAGAGCTATTAAAAAAATGTTCTATGACTTGTTAAGTATATAATTTGTAAAATAATTATGTTTAATTACTTAGCGTAATATGTCAACGAAGCATAACATTTAAAAGTGGAAAAATAATTTGTTTTCATTTAACCATTTTATATATTTGCCACTTATCTATTTGAATTTGCATATTCTGTTTACAATTATCACGGCATCACAGTATTGTTGGTGACGGCAATCAAGTTCCCTGTAATCACAAAAAAAAAATAGCATATTTTAACATAAAATATTAATTACAGCATTAAGTGATAGTCTTTTAGAAAATGGATATGAAAAACTAGATTTATATGAACTAATTTCATCATTGATGTGTTGTGCAGGATAATCCTCAAACCAGGATAAACACAGCTGCAAGTTTGCCATCAAGGCCACCAATAAGCAGTGGAAGACCAGGCCAGACTACATAAGGAGCTTCTTAGCTATTTTTTTTCTTTTCGTTTGGGTGTAGTTTCACTACCTACTAAGATATCAGTGATCCAAATTTCAGAAAAAAAATATATTTATTAGGATGAGAGAAACCATTAATATTTTAATTCTACGTTGAGTGACCACTCTTTATATATAAAAACAATTCCACCACTTCTGAATATTACATATCTAGATTGAATTTCTATGCTAGTTTAAAATTTTAATGCCACAATATTATATTTGTAATGTATTGTATTTGAATGGTTTATTGGAATAAAAAACTGAATTTTAGGTTTTTTTATTTTTTTATTAAAATTTTAATTATAATTTTTAAGAGATCACGAACACTCTCAAACGTGGGTCCGTCCAAATCATTAGTTTTATCGTTGGTCATTGATGTGGCATTGAACATAAGTATGCCATATCGCAAGTCTTCATATGTGAACCATGTTTTTTTTTTTTAATCGGGCTATGTGAATATTAGTTGGTAATGGCTAAAGAAAAATTAAACACTGAATGAATGACTTGGTGAATAAGAAAAAAAATACATTAGGCGATGCAAGTTCTATTAATTGATTATCGTAATTAACACCTTTTTCAAGTGTCATTGGCCCAAAAAATTCATTTATTTTCAAGTGTAAGATAGTGGTAATGGCTTAGCCACCCTTTATTGAACAAGTCCAGTTCAACTTTTTCAAATTCGGAATTAGCCGTGGGAAACCTAACTAAATTGAATATAGAAATTTAGCATATTAGTTGAAAATTATAATTCAAAATTCACTTTTATTAAATGAGATTTTTTTTTATATTCCACTTTGTAAGCCAAGTCTATGGAAATCTTATACAAGCGTGTATCAAGTTTTTTATATGTCCCAGTTATGATCAACGAACTATTGGTAATATTGGAATAAAGTTTGAGAAGCAGGAGTTTTCTAATGCAAAGTTCGATTCTGGACGCCAGAATTCTTCCATTCTGTTGGGTTGGTCCTTGGAGAGTTCGTTTCCGAAACCTTGAAGCGAATACGTCTTGATGTGGCTTCTATCCTGATCTCTGCTTCTGGTCCGCTTCCGTCCGAGGTCAAGGCCATGGTCAAATCCTCATTAATGTCTCTTTCAATCTCTGAATCTGTCCGGCCGGTAGATTTTCTTTTTATCTAAGTTCTTCGTATAAAATAAATTTAATATGTATATATATTAATTAATTATTTTTTGATAGACTCGAGCCTAGTTGAGAGTATATGAGTTTATGGCACAAAAGCTCTACAAGCTCATATTGAAGTCTGATGAGAAGACTAATTAAATAACTTTACATAGCTATTGTATTTTAGAGTTCATAAATAATTGTATATTTTAAATTTATTTTAACATTTAAATGTTAAATATATTTTTGAATTAATTCGGGTGTTAAATATTTTCATTTAGTTGTTTCATTTTTATTAATAATTTAATAATATTAAAAATAAAAATATTAAATATTGTGACGACAGCTTCATCCGTCGCAATTTTTTGTGACAAATTTGATATATTTTTGGTATGTTAAAGACGAGTGCGGTGAAAATTAGTGAGGTATCATTCACTGGATTTCAACCAACAAGATGGACAGAAACTGCAATCAACTTAAATTGCAGCCAGAGCATTGGACGCACATTTTATTAAATCACAACACCATTACTTCTTCTGTTCCAAACAAGCAGGTCACCTCGTATTGTCTGAATGCCATGGAAGATTCACCGATACATTTCCTCCTGTCAACTGTTTATTACCTTAACCCTTGTCTTTTACAATGTTAACTTTCTTGTAATTGTTATTATGTCCACATTATTCAGCTAATCGTCTTTAATTAATGAAAAGTCCATTTCAGTGTTCATTGACATAATTCTTTTCTCAAGTTTGGTTCAGCTCAGCAGTTAAGTGGATTTTTTCTCGCCTAGACCATTGTCCATCATCAATCCGTCTTTGCGACCGCGACAGGCAATAATGGTAGACGACGGCAGAAATTTGAGTGACTTGTCGCTCTTGTTTTGTTTGGAAAAACTTGTCGTGCATAAGTCTATTGTTGCGGCAACGACAGAGAATACATATCACTTGCCGTGCATTTTTTTGGGAAAATAATTTTTGAGTGTCTAAGATATACTCTAACTAATAGACAAATTTTCACATTTTTTAAATAAATTTTTTTTTTTGGCGACAGAATAAACGAAAAACCAAAATAACTTAATTACCATAATAAAAAGTCCAATCCTCATTTGCTCTCTTTCCATCGACACCCATCTCCTCTTCTCTCCCTCTCTTCTCTCTCCCCTTCTCTCTTTACCGATCTCTTCCCCTTGAATCCCAGTCCTTTCCAACCCTAAGCCATAAGCAGTGGTGAAGTTTTCCTTTTATCAAGATCTTGGATTAATGGTTTTACAGTTACAGATAAAATATTAAATATTACAATAAATTAAAAATACTACAACCCATATTTTCACAATTTTTTTTACAAGCGTATTTATGCAAACGTCGTGCCGCGGGAGTAATGTTCGACGTATTTTTGTCGAGCATCGCTATATCTTCCTTAAGCCACCC